>JAQGBB010002018.1:0-11853 GCA_034691745.1 Prismatolaimus dolichurus | reverse complement strand
GCCGTTCTAAAATCCGCATGGTCGCTCCAGTGAAAGGCACTAAAAAGGGTGAGAAACGCCAGTGATATCAGTCACAGAAAAAAATCAAAACGCAAGAGTAAAAGAAGCGAGCTTGACGTGACATCAAAGGGATGACAAATTACATAATCGACCGCGAAAGAGAAAAGAACGCGAACGGAGACAAAGAAACACATTTTGCATATATTAGCCAGCGAGAATGCTGGGAGGACCAATTTCCTCGATTCGCTGTCAAATTTCGACTTCCACCCTCGCAACAGATTCCGCTCCAAGAAACGCGGGGACCCATTATTGGTGCAACTTTTCGCTTTTCGCACTCGGACGCCGATAAGAAGAGACCGTGAGTGAGTGGAAGTCAACTCCCTCTTGAGGAAGAAACGAAATTTGGGCCCATAAAATGCGGGCAATCAAATAAGATCGCCATACTGGAGAAGCTAGCTTCTTCAACCGCGTCGTGCACGTATTTTGATCAAAAAAATTCGAATGTCAATAATTTGCCATCTCACGCGAAAAATGGACGGCGTAAGCTGCCAGCTTGCGCTCCTCCTCGCTCGGCCAAAATTCTAAAGTCGTTTCCGGTTAGGCCACCTTCAGTCTACCAAGAGTGGAGGAAGCAGCTTCTCTCTCTTTCTCTTGAAGAGAAAACGCTTAACAGGGAAAAAGTGAAATCTGTGATGTCCCTCCTCCCTCATTCGAGGGCACATGGATAGATTATTACGCGTGCGTGTGATGAGTTACGAATGGACCTCGCTCGCATCGACCTTTTTCGAAGCGGATTATTGATACGTTGCAATGTGGACAACTTCCAGGAGGGAGACCTTGTTTTGTTTTCCTAACTTTCGATCGAAAAACAATCTTCTGTGTGAGTCAACGGAGTGGAATCGACACGAAGACAACAAAACGTTGAAAAGTTTGACGACAAGTTCGAAATTATTCAGGCCCGAAAAGGGCAGGGACGAACAGGTGTGAACGGAAGTAAAGTTGAACGGTTGTCTCGTCGCTTGAAAATTCATGAAGCAAGTGATTGAAATTTGAATGAGTCAACGCACGAGGGTATAAACATTTTCTTCGCGTTCTTCCGACGCAAAATCGCAAGACTTTAGCAAGCAGCTACCTCACGATAGCTATGCGAAGACGCCAGATTTTAATACGTAGAGTTGAAGAAACGGCCGAACAGCGAAGAATAACGGATTTGTGTTTGAAAAGTGATATGCCCGCCAGGCGAAGCGATGTGTGTTGAAAGAAAAAGTTGTTGCTCACTGCGTGGGCTTGCTACCTTCCTATAAGCACTAGGCTAGACGAAGGCAGCGGGGATACAATAAAATGTCTGTTCTGAGGATGCTATGCGAGGAAGCTCCGCCGGAGAATCCTACGCATGGTTGACAGACAGCGTCAGCTGGTCATAAACACTCTTACTCGCTTCGGTGCCACGCGAGTACGATGCAAGAGTGGAAACAGATGAGTCGTGGTCAAGTGGGCACGGTCACTGCGGGTCGGAAGCAGGCAGAAAAGGACGCCGTCCGAAAAGTAGGCCGCCTAAACTGCAAACTTTCAACAACAAACAAGGCGAGGAAGGGGAAGCTGTATTTTCGTGAAGCATTGTACCGCTTACGCAATCGATTGATATTCATTCATTGTATGACTATGTTTGTTGTAGGGAATGCGCGAAATGGTGCCCAGGTAGATGGAACGAGCATGCAAGCATGCATGTGCAAGCGTGTTATGTAATCGAAAACGCAGACAGCTCGGTGAGTCGTGCAGCTGGAGGCAAGCCGAACAGGAGAGAGAGAGAGAGAGTTGGCACCGGTCGACATCCATCTCGGTAACAGCTTGAAGCCGCTTTGTTTTGCTTCGCTTCACTTCGACGCCCGAACGAAGTCAAAGCGCAGATGTAGTCAAAGCACACATGTGTGGTACACAGGTTCGGATGAAAGCATATTATGAGGTGTGCGGTAAAGCCAGAGCCTAACTGGAAGAAAGTCAGTAAGTTGACAAGCTTGGCGAAATCCACATAATTCCTCATATTATGCTTCGTCACCGTGCAATCCTGACACGTTCGAAAATGGCCGATTCGAGACAACAAACCAGATTTTCGGTAATTGTTCGCGTCGCGCTTCAGTTTTTCTCGAATAACATCTTGCTGTTGTTACGCCGAATGGGGTCTGACTCAGATTTGTCATCACGCTCCCAAGAAGGCGGCCGACGCTGATGATTGTTGCCACTTCACTTCACCACCGCTTTCTCCGACAATCGTCGAAAGTCCCTGAAATTCCGCTGTTTTTAAACGACCGACGCGACGTTCATTTAGCAGCCCGCAATTCAATTGACGTAATACTTCAATCGTGGATATTTAGAAACAAACAGCAAACGAACATCCAGCGGAATAGCGAATAATTAGATGAACAATTTGTGCTGGCTGCTACCAATGTATTTCATGGACATTTGCCAGCTCACTTCGAAACGTCGCCTGATGGTTTAGTCAACTTGGAACAAACGTAGCTTTTTTCCTATGTCTTGAAACACCGCTCTGCGTCCTCATTCAGACTGGCTATGGGCGCAGTTATGTATCAGCGTTGCGCTGTAGGAGTGATGTGAATGTTACAGGCATTACTGGAAATGAGGCATTTCTAGAAACGCCTGAAGTTCTGACAAGCATTGTCGGAAGTAGGTGGCCAGAGATACTATTTCCTTCGTTATCTTCCGACTTGGATATCAGCTTAATATATAGAGTTGATAACGGATCTTAATCAAGCAGACTTAAGCTTATACTCACAGCTAAAGGATAATAGATTGAAAGCTAAAACAATTTCATGTTTAAATACATTTTTCTGGCAATGCCTGCTAGAACCTCAGGCGTTTCTAGAAATGCCTGGTTTCCAGTAATGCCGGTAACATGAACAAGCCGAAACGAAACTCGACAACTGATCCTTTCTTTCCACGCCCCGTTTCTTTGAAAATCATTGCACTTTGCACGTTAAGCACAGATGTCAAGATAATGGTATTTTAATTAACGGTTATTAGTTGTCTGACGCAACACTATTCTAATTCAGCAGCACACATCGGAAAACAGTGGCCCAGACCACACATGTGCTTTGATAGAAAGTACGAAGTTAACATAATACTTTCTATCAGAGCTCGGCATGTCAGAATCTTCACTGTGTGGCTATACCGGTGTTCATGTGAGATTTCAATTGGTTGAACATGTAAAACAGTACACTGCTTCGGAGAAAGGTGGGCTGCGAGCAAATTTCGTCCTTTGGACATAGTACTTTTTGCGTTTTGCTAGAAAGTGACTTTTCCGACATAATACTTTCTATCAAAGCACATGTGACCAGGGGTGTTTCCACCACACAACAGAGATACAGCGTGCACTAGTTCGAGAAATGCATGCCTTCAAGCTGGAAACTACGTTATATACGAACACCGTAATCCACTAAGACCAGTAATGAAGCTGTATGGTAAACTTACACGAGGCTACACCACTGGGTGCTGGCGACACGCCTTACACGTAAACTATAGGTAGGTGCCTGTGCTTAGCATGCTAGATATGTGTAAGCAAATATTCGCTGTCTTTCATAGTTGCAGAGTGCTCAACTTTTGTACATGTCACAGAGGAGCTTCTCCATTGGCGGATTGTGGCCAACTGGGCGATTGAAGAAGATCAGTTCGACTTTCTCGTTGCCAACGTTTCGAAGCAGTGGGAGCAACAGAAGCAGTCGACCAAATCTGGAGAACAAAGCATTACAATCGACATGACCGGATGGGCAAATCACGTCGCCTACCTCAGGGCGTTCGTTGGCTCCTGCATTCGAGCATGTTGATTGAGCATTGCTTGCGCCTGATCTTGTAAGATCTCAACTGCGCGTGAATCTTTGAGACCTCTTGCCTCTAAAACGGTTAGTGTTCCGGACATTTACATCAGATATCCCCATGGTTCTGTGCTTCGACACCGCTTGTTTCATCGTCGATGGCAATACTCTCTGTACGTGCATTTCCGAATAATCCCCGCCCAAGTACATCCCATCTGCGGGCTGTCCACTAGAGTCAAATCTGTCAAGGCACTGAAGAGAAAAGCTCCCTCGAAGCTTCGAAGTTCAGGAGGGCACAGGACACACTTCTCGTCTCATGCCAGGCGTTCGGAACGGACCCACGCACCGACGTTCAAGGAATCGAGGTGTCAAAATCAGATTGTAAACACGCAAAAACAAAGAGAGTCAAATGGTTTTCAATTATTCAGCAAACAGCATCGCGCTCGCACGGAAATAGCGTTCGCCGCTTTTGGTGTTTGTTTGCTCGAATGTCGGGTCAATTGCTATGTAAATGTTAGATGAGCATTACAAAGCGTGTCGAGGGTAGCCAAGGTATGTGAGGGCAGTGTCGTCGTTCGTGCAACATGTTGAAATTCGCCCACCCCAAATCGAAGGATCGGTGCAAGCTGTCACACCTCGTAGAATCGTACTGTAGCGAGACAGACCTGGTCGGAAAAGGACGATCGCCTTGAGACAAGCGAACTCCGCTGCATCAACACCGTAGAGACGAAGTCGCGAGAAGAGTTCGTGCAAGTAACGAACATCCGACTGCTTGATGACCCCACCGGTCAGCTCCTGATAGGCCGAGCCAGGCATCAGCAGGGGACATGTCTCCATCGGCATTGACCATTGGAACACGCTGAGCAAGAAGAGGTCCGCCCAACCCTCCTCCAGAAGGATCACCTGACAAACAGAGAAACCGAGGAAAATGATTAAAACTGAGAATATTCGCTAGCTGCCGTACTTTTCCATATAAAGCCCCGGAGGCTTTATTTGAAAATGCCAATTTTTAGCAAAAAATTTTTCCCCAAATATAGCCCCCTCACATCAGACCCCCGGGGCTCTATTAGGGAGATTACGGTAATATAATACTTGATCTCGAAACGGTATCGCCGTGAATGTCGGTAGGGACTTGGCCCACTTCACCGCCATGAAGAGCAATCGCGCTGACGTCTCGTTGATCGTCTCGTGCGCCGGCGACGGTAGCACCGGCAGCCCACACGACAGCGTCGGTGGAGGCCCGTCATTTGCGGTCACACCCGGAGTGATCGAGCTTGTTGCTTCCGGCGGTTCGTCTGGACTGCTGTCGCAACCTTTGACCACGTCGACCAACTTGACATGCAGTTGTGCTCGTGGTGCACTTTGTGTGACTTCCTCACTTTGTTCGCATGACATCATCGTTGTCGGCTCGTCCAGGGGTGAATCATCATCGCGACTTGAGCTTATTTCTGCACCGTTATAAAAGCAGCAATACAGTAATCCTAGCACCGAGTACGGTATTACCGTCAACATCTCCGGAGTCGGTCGTCGTCGGTTCTTCTTTCAGCGGCGTGCCGTTCAGTTGTGCTCGACTGAAGTTGAGTGGTTCATGATCCTTAGACGTTGCTGCTGTGGTTGACACTGAGGCGTTGCTGGCTGCAGCTGCGTTCGCAACAGCGGCTGCGATGTTTGCGTGCGCGACGGCGGACGCGAAGTAGCCGGGGACGAAGTTTGGCATCAGTGATGAATGGGTTGGAGGAACCGATGGGACAGTGGACGGTAATCGCTGTTGTCCGAAGACAGCAGCTGTAACGGCGCCGGCGTACTCGCGGAATATCTGCTCACTGGTTGCAGCCGATAGGTCAAAGCCGTGAGGTGGTCGGACGGTCGCTGTGTTCCTCGGCTGACGTTCGTTTTGAACAGCTATATAGACGGGACATGCGCACTATATGTAGAGATCGGGTTCGGACCCGAACCGAACCCGAACCCTGGGTTTTTGACCCGGACCGAACCCGAACCCTGAAAAATGACCCGACTGCATAAAGTCACCCGAACCTTGACCCGAACCCTGAATTTCGACCCGAACCGAACCACGAAAAGTGACCCGACCGACCTATAACTATATGCAGCGTTACTTTTTTGATCCCTCAACGGCTTTTTCTCATCGCTCCATTGACAAACTTCAGCTTAAAGTTCAGCTTAAGTCATAATTGAATACTGCGATTAAACAGATCAAAGCCTAAGCCTCAGCTATAAAGCGAAGCTAAATGATGAAGCTAAAAGTCGTTTAGGTGATCGAAAAAAGTTTTTTCGCCTTATATGACGTCGTGTCGGTAGGGGTGGGGTTTTGACTGAGTGATGTTCTGTGCATTGACGTGAAAGCTAAATTGTTACCGTCTTTATTCATGCCCATCTTGAGACATTTCTTCAAGCGACACGCCTGACACTGGTTTCGATGTGCCTTGTCGACAACGCAGTTTCCGGTGCCGGCCTGGCACCTAAATATGAAGGAGCAAACATAAAAGAACTTCATTTCTCGATGGAAGTCCACAAGCATACCTGTAGATAAGCTTACGACGAACACTTCTCTTGAAGAAGCCCGAACAACCATTACACGCAAGAATACCGTAGTGCTTCCCCGACGACACATCCCCGCAGACAGCGCACGAAAGGCCCGGCGACTGAGTGCTACTTGCAAGTGCGAGTCGTTTACTCGACGTGCCACTCGCGCTAGTTGTCGTCGGCGAACTTGACGAGAACGTACTAACCGACGATCCAACGGAGACTATCGTAGCTGACTGACTGTGACAGATAGGCGTCGCCGATGAGAAACTGTTGCTGTAAGCAGCGGCTGCTGCGAGTGCCGCAGATGGAAAGAGCGGTGTTGGCATGAAGATGGAACTCGCGGATTGCGATGATGGAGCGAAGCCGGAGTTGAGGAGAGATGCAGCAGAGAAGAGGTGATGAGATGAAAGGGCCGCTGATCGTAGTGGTCCTGACGATCGGAAGTTACCGAAAACTGATGCTGGAACGATCGCTGGCGAATGCGTTTTGTCTGAAAGGCATGAAATGGTCATTTTCATTGTTTGCAGCAGTGCTAATATGGGTGATGTGCTTTATGTATAGGTCGGATGAGGAGATTAGTTATGCATCGAGGGGCTGAGTCTGGCCGAAAATGTGGTTGCCTGTCAAAGATAGCGCCTATGTTTGTGCAGGCGAAGCTGGAAGCTGTCCAATGAAAAGTCGCCTGCTTCTGACGTGACGTCATTTGTGTATGTCCGCTAATAAATCATATCTGCAGTTTCACATTGTGTTTGCATTAAGCTACGGTAGACTTGTGGCCACCGAGTTATCAGTGGGGAAGCTAGTGGAACCAAAATTGACCTTCAGTTCCATTTGTGGTGCATGTAAGTTCGTTACAGTATGAACTAGCCTGCGTAACCTATAAACACTCGACTTATCAGCGTGCAGTTGCATGACAACACCCGTTTGAAGCTCAAAGGCGTAAGGTCTGTCAGTGGCCTTTAGCTCGTAATATAGCTACATGCGCTCTGCTTCCTTCGCTTTGAATTCGATGATTGTGTAGGTAGCTGTGTACATCTTAGCTTATAGCTCGCCTCTCCATCAAGAAAAGACGGCGCCGATTGCGTGTGTCACGAATTTGCGCTTTTGTGACAAGCCAAGAAGGAAAGAATCAATTGTTTCAATCGCTGGATCGCTCATGCTGCGAATTCATTAATTTCTTCTCGTTCGCCGCCGCCCGTTGACGGACATTGCTTCAAATCTCCGCTGCTTCTTGCACCTCATCGTCAGGACGCGAGCAATCAAGCAAACACGCCACGCGGGTGGGCGAAAGTGCGAAATGCAGCTGCAGCAGAGAGTGATAGAGATTGAGCTAGCAGCCGATTATCACCCACCGGTCGGTCGGTGATGGTTCAAGTCGGCGATATTTGAGAGATGCAGCGGCGAGAGATAAGATGATAATTGCAAATGATTTGTTTTCAGCCTCTCCTTGTTCGGTCGGGGCGCCGGAAGAGCGCACTTTCATTGTGCTCACAAACTGTGAGCTTGATGACTTGCTCACAACTGAGGCAGAGACATGAACGAACAAATCTATGTTAGCTCCCGCCCTTTACTAATAGCTGGTAACAAGTTCATCACCACAACGCGCCGTGTTAGACGTCAGGCCAGGCTAATAGCTCACCGCCTCCGTGCGTATGCGGATGCTCATCACTCATATAGGTAGTTCACTTCAAACTGTCATGCAGGCAGCTGACTCAAGCACCGCACAACAAGCTACGCACACAGCGGGTAGGAAGCTTGGCAGACCACAGCGAGGAAAGAAGGAACAGCGCGGTCAGTCGCCAGCGGCACCATGAGCTAGTGGCTAGTTAATAGTCGATACAAGGGCGATGAAGCGGACCATGTGCGAATTAGCTTAATGTGAATACGGCCGATATCCGTAACTTCAGATAGCAGGGGATAATACAATACCGCTACTTTAAAGCGTGTAACATATGAAACCCATGCAGTAGGTAAACTTGGTTTTCATCAACGTCAACTGCATGGACACAGACGCAGAATCAGCCGAAAAACCTCATGGCTAAGAAAGATGTCCATCAGAAATGGTATTAGTTTTCAGAATGTTTGTATGTACCGGCTCTGTACTCATGAGGTACGGTTTGTACAAAGTGATCAACATGCCCTAATGTAGACGCTTTGTCAAAGAGCTGGCTAATAATTACGAGTGCATACCGCGTCGGTCGGTCTCCTGCACACTTTCAGCGTCAGATGAGTTGCCCACATCGTCCTCATCGTCTTCGTCGCCTGCGCAGTTCATGATTTTCGTCGACTCGAAAGACGATCTTTCACGCTACCGTAATCTCGGCGACTGAAATAACGGCAAATAGGTATGAAAGTTGAGTTGGCAGTTGCTTAGTTGAGTGTGATTGAAAAGTGGTGTTCACGATCAGAGGAGTCTCAAGAGTTGCAAGCTTGAGTTCAAACTGAGCAATAGCAGTAGCTTTACACTTCCCACTCAATCACGTTCGAGAAAGAACGTGCATCAATCAGATTGCCGCTTCGCGTTGAATGACAGCGCGGACGGGGCACGCCATGCCTATATGTGGCGCTAAAAGCGCAATTGATTTGCAAATAAAAATTGAGTGAGAGTTTGCAGCTCACGTGACTATTTCGGGCTTGGATAGGCTCCGCCCGTTTATCCCATGCGCGCAAAGCGCAAAATGTGAAAAGCGATACACAAAGCATGTATCATGGTAAGTACTTTCTACACAGGAGCTTACATTGATATAATACACAACAAGATGGCGGACCTTGTGCCGCCAAACAACCCCAAAGACAATGATCTTCACTAACTCAATTTGTCTTAATTTGAAAAGACGAAACGTCCGAACGGTGTCGCTCGACAAATGAAGCCACTCGAGTGCTTCTCAATGAAAGGCGTAGACGTGATTCAATTCTTCGTGCTATCCAATCCGTGCGCGAACAGCGCAAAAGTTATTTGACTTTTCAGTGGCTCGCTAATGCAATTAGCTTTCGTCACGGGAAACAATTGCTTGTCAGTTTGATGCTTGTCGGTGCCGGGGCAAACACAAAAGGTCATATGAGGGTATATGATTGCTGCACAATCGGGTCTCACGCATGTATAAGCTGGCAACTTCACATAGAACGCGGAAGTGCTTTGAAGTGAAATCGACTGCAGTACCGTTTCAAATCTTAGCTGTCTCTCTCCCTGTCACCTAAAAATTCGAAATTTTTGACCCCCCTTCCCCCTCCGTCACCTGGCTATCTTTTACACGTAGCGTCACCTTCCATGGAAAATTTTTCGACCCTCTCCCCCTCGGTAGGTGACGTCATATGTGGGTGAGCTCGAACGAATCTGGGTGAATTTGATGGCTGTGGACTACGGTAGATGTTTCGCATTTCGTTTATTATGTCGGTTGGTCGGTCGGCCGTTCTTTCAATCTTGCAAGTTTGGCTCAAACGACGTTAAGCCTCGATTTCGCCGCCGACGCAGCGGAGTTGAGCTAGGGGACGTTGAGTTTCGGTCGCCGAATTGAGTCAAAATGCGAAAAATTTCATTCGAAGGAAGAGACGAGCTATCAAATGGCCAAAAAACTATTTGCGATCGGTGCGCGCAAACGGCGTCTCTCGAGGGGATGCGATCGGCGAATGGAAGATAGAGACCGGTAATAGATTTTCTTTCGGCTAATCCGCAATAATTATTAGCTTGCTTGCGCCGCCATACCAATTGCTTTTCGTCGAAGTCAAATTGTCACGGTGCACATCTTGCGCGCATCGACCACGCGCTCTTCCTATTTATGATCGTATGGCGGGGTGGGCAATAAAATTTCGATCTCCTGAACGAAATTGGTTTAAATGGAAAATTAGCTATTTGCGCCGCTCCGCTCCGCCGCCGGGAGTCGATCAACCCGCCGACCGTACGCCACATGATTCTCGATCACGCACAACGGAATTGTTTGAGCAGAAGTTCATTCGTATAGTGTAGCACCGCATCATTATCATAACATCGAGGTGAGTAGCTTAGTAGCTACTTTTTGTAAAGGGGCCGTACACAACTGACGTCAGCACCTAGGGGAAGGGTGGGCAAAAGCTGATGATTGCTGACGAGGGGTCAAAGCTGACGTCACTTAGAAAGAACGGTGCTTGGCACAGAAAAAAATTCAGACAAAACTAATTGTCCAGAATCAAGAATATTTTTTTGTAAAATTTTTTTTTATTGACCGCTGGTATTTTCTATGCATTTTCATTACAACGACCAAACCAACATACACTTTTCGTATTTTTCTCAGTGACAGTTTCGTGGTTCTGGCATGCAGGTATTCATCCAAATTTTCAGTCACCCTTCTGTGTTGGGGATGGGACCAAAACTGACGTCAGCTGGGGGGAGGCCCTGAAAACTGACGATAACTGACAAGGGAGAGGGGGTGTAAAAATTCAAAAAAATGTGCTGACGTCAGTTGTGCGGCCCAAAAAGAGTACTTCAAAAGCTGCTGGCCTTTATTACCTCGCGTTCATCTACCGTATCACATTTTCACCCCATTCCAAATGACACGCAGATAATACGAACGTTGCTGCTTTCCAGATAATAGCAAGCGAGTGAAAGGAGCACGTAAAGTACTTGTGTTCCGATGACGATAGCGCGTGGGCTGGCGTCGTGTTGAAAGGAAAAAGTCTCGACTTGACGACACATGGTGCACCATGACGAGCGACGAATTGAATTTGAATTCTTCGATGTAATAAAATTAGCAAGCAAAAGGTGGCCACATTTGGCGTCCTCCATGCGTCGCGTACACATAGAAGTAGCCAAACGATGTACGTGTGAATATAGTGTAAAACGCCTATTTCTTGCAATCAACATGGAGTGCTCACTCGTGATGCTTGGTTCAGGGATCGACAAATTCAGACTGTGCTACCTATACCGTCAGCTCACACCGTGTTGATTGCTTTCAAACAAAAAGCAAGCTTTTCTATTTCGTCTTTTTCACATGGAAATGTCTGGACTGCATGACTTGTGCAAATTTGCACTAAACCATGCAGTCCAGACATGAGTTTCATGTGAAAAAGGCGATAGGTGGCTGGCCTAGAGTCACAGCGCATATAATGTATGCAAACAACATAAGCTTGAGTTCAAAATCCTGTAAGTCTAACTGGTCATAAGTCCACTATCCCCTCCGGCTTTGGTCGCCGAAGAGTTGCAACTAGCTTCAGTGTTTCTTAACTAACGTATGTAAAAAAGTACGATGCATATGCGTGCAACTGTGTCACAAACAATACTAGTAAACTTTAGAGTATTTTACTATGCACGGCAAGTCGACAACTCCAGAGAATAACCAAAGACAGACGGCAAGGCACCAAAGGCAGTTAATACTTGCTGTAGATATCCAAGTAAGACACGCGTGAATGAGGAGCAAAATGCAAGGCGAGCACTACAAACACGTCTCTAACACACACACACACAGACAGACAGACACACACACACAAACACACAGACAGACACACACAC
>JAQGBB010002017.1:0-11856 GCA_034691745.1 Prismatolaimus dolichurus | reverse complement strand
AGAACTGGGAATTGTTTTTTACCATCGGGAATGTTTCTCAGGAGTTGTTCTATCGATGCAAAGCGCAACCCAAGCCCAGCCAAGCGTAGGATTTGCCGTGAGCGTGATGTCCTGCATTGGCTTGTTGATCTAATGTTTTTTCGTTGTCCTAGTCGACGCCCCTTTGTCCTTCTTGACGTTGCTTGCTTTGTGAATGACTTGTTGAAAGATAGTGATCAAGCTGGAATCTAAATTTGTTGGCAAAAATTTGTCGTATCAAAATGTTCCGCTCTATACTCTCGATGGGAGACATTTAGAATTGAATTCTGGTATGATATTAGAGATGGCACATTCTTACATTGTCACAAGTGTTCATGCTACAGTATAGTGTTTGTGCATGGAGTGTATGCATGTGTGCATACTTGTTGGTTGTGTGTGACCGTGTGCATCTGTTTTGGTCTGCATGCGTCGTTCTTTTGTGCGACCGTTATTTAGCATTCATTTTAGCCATGCCTAAGAGAAAATGGGAAGAATTTCCTGGCCGGAATCGTTTCTTCTGCAATGGAAGGTGTATCATTGCCAAAGGTATGTGAACAATACTTTATCAGTTTTAGCACAAGCCTTTGTCCGTGCGCTTCGTTATGCATACAGTTGCGTATTGGGCTTGCGTTTCTGTTTTAGGAGCGGGCGTGTTCTACTTTACTGTTGTTCTCATCCTTGGAACGATGAGCCTCTTTTTCGGATTTGAGTACGTAACGGAGCTGAGCAGTTTGCATCAGCAATTACTATTACTGCGTATTATAGAGTTGTGTCCTAACTTTTACTTTTCTTTCCGCTAAATTTTCCGCGGCACGGCGAGTCGCAGTCGGGAACCCCATAGCTCAAAACAGAGCTAAGACAATGGCCTTTCATGCGCACAGGGTGCAATTTTCAGCGCCGCACACTACAGGAGCGAGCCAAAACAAAAAATCGACACGACACTTCGTACGTTCATGTGGCATTCATTTAGACATTTTTTAACACTTGGACACCTAAGATTATATGTAGACACAAAACAAAATTAATGAAAAATGAAAAGTTGAAAGTTAGGGCATTTTTGCGCAGTTCGCTTGCGTGAGGCAAAGGTCCGGAAAGTGGACTGACTTTGGCTTTTTGGGATTGCGGACTTGCCCCTCGAGTCATTTTTTGCGACTTTTCCAAAAACCCTTAGCTATTCAACATTTTGGATTCTGAATTGACAATCTTTCGCTGCACGGTTTTTCTCGGGTGAGCGCGGCGTCCAGCTACGGACGGTATGAAAGTAGGCGCATTGCTAATCAAAATGAGCTATGGCTGGCCAGGATCGGTGGAGTGTGCCAAGTACAATGTGTAAAAGTTCGTTAATTAAGAGTTGAAAGTTAGGACATCTTACTCTATTTGCACATGATAGATAGTGAATGTGGAATTCTCTTTTAGCGCCTATTATTTGGCTGTGAACCTCAGTCCCGTCCTTCCAGCAATCGCGGCTGTTATGTTGCTTTTCGTTCTATCGTGCTTGTTTCGAACCAGCTTCTCAGACCCTGGCATTATTCCTCGCGCCACTGCAGAGGTATTACCGAATCGTCTTCTGCTCTGCTTTGCAACTTTGCATGATTTTATCTTTTCAGGAGGCTGCTGAAATAGAAAGGCAAATCACTCAGGGTAAGCGAACAGTGTTTGTGATTTCGCGACTGTGATGTTATTGTATCTCTCTTTTCGTGTCGCTCTTTTCTTAAAGAAAATCCGCAGCCGCAGGACGTGAGCTATCGACCTCCGCCGCGAATGCGCGAAGTGTTCATTAATGGTCAACCGATAAAGTTAAAATATTGTTTTACGTGTAAAATTTTTCGACCTCCTCGTGCGTCGCACTGCAGCGCATGTGATAATTGTGTCGGTGAGTGCCAGTGTTTTGCCTTGGCGCAGCTCGAAGAGGAAGAATCAAAGTTTTTATCGTTTTTAGATCGCTTCGATCATCATTGTCCATGGGTAAGTTGTAAGTCACGTACAGTACTCAAATACGTACTTTACATGCAGTATGTAATGCATACGTTTTGTTCTTGTATGATTGCGTACAATCGTGCATGGTTTTTGTTTGATCCCGATATCCTTTATTGAGGCCTTTATTGTATGTTGTGAAATGGCAAAGCAGGTATTTATGTTGTGTACGTAGAAACGCATGTGGCTGTGTGAAACTACATGAAACGTTTGCTTAACTTTTCTCCTATCGTTTTTAGGTAGGAAACTGTGTTGGACGCCGTAATTATCGATATTTCTACCTGTTTATCGTTTCGCTCGCATTCCTTTGCGTCTACGTGTTTGCTTGTGTCGTCGTTCACATTGCGCTGCGTAAGTAATCGATCTGTCTCGTGCAAGCCCAGCCAAATTTTAGGGGGAGGGGAGCGAGCGAATAAATTGGCGTCTAAAGGGCTAAAGCACGTTGGCTTATATTTTTGGACGAAAGTATTGAGTTTAGAGAATTGCATATCGTGAAAGATCCAAATTGAGAAATAATCAAACATTCGTTGCTGGAATGCACATTTTGTGCACTCTAGTTGCCTCCGCGACGACATTTCTCCAAGCGATCCAGCAGACGCCGGGTAGTCTCATCGTGGCGCTTGTTTGCTTCTTCAGTGTATGGTCGGTTCTCGGACTTGCCGGTACATTCATCTTTCATACTGCAGATCTTTTACGAATTTGCTCATTTTTATGCTCACTTTTGTGTTAATCCCGCATTCATTTTAAGGTTTTCACACATATTTATTGACTGCTGACCAAACGACGAACGAGGATGTAAGTTGTAGTCTTGATACTGGTGCTGTGTGGGGTACCTTATTCGAAATTGCATGTGCTTTCTTCTCCGCGACTCAAATGCAGTCCGTAATATGCGCCCTACATCGGCATATGAACGTACTGTACGTAAAAGCGCTAGCGTAACGCAACAGTAATGCCGCAAATTTTCTGCAAGTTTTTGAAAGTTGCTGTGTTATTCATACGATTTTTGGTTGTATGCGTGTCTCCATTTAGCCCCGTTTATCTCTTCGTTTAGATCAAAGGGACGTTTTCCTCAAAGCGGTCGCCTACGATTAGTAATCCGTACTCTAGCGGAGGGCTTGCTAAGAACTGCTTCAGAGTTATCTGTGCTGCTGATTATCCGAGGTTTGTTTCATTTCAGCATGCACTATCGCATTAGTGTACGTACAGTGTGTATGCTGTTAGAACTTCATAATCTCCGGTGTGTCGTGCTCATTTTCTGTGTGTAAACGGCATTCCTTGGTGTTTTTATATAGGTGCTGACTAGCCCTTCTTGTTTATTCCAGCATGATTGATAGCCGTGGTTTTATCGCCGACGTTTCCGGTGGAGGCCTAGCAGTCGGTCCATCGCCTGGCTCTCGGCCCGTTTCGCCGTCGGCTATCGAGCGAGGCGTTGGCGGTTACGGCTCGGTCGGGCTCGTCGAAAGGAGAGACGACGCTCGTGAAGACGTCGTGCGACGTGGTAGTCAGGTTAGCAGCCGTACCCGACGCTCAATGCATATAAGTTGAAATATTTTCTCTTTGGTGTCGCTTCCAGGATCAGGCGATTGTTTCGATCGAGTCGTCGAACCATAGCGGCAGTGCTCGTTCAGCCGATCCGTCTTGATTGTTCTCGTCGTCAGTCGCCTCCGCTGTTCAGCCTCAAATTGAACGTCTACATGTATATACTGCTCTACATTTCCAATCGATTGCCAGTTCCTCTTGACAGTGTTTTGGCTCATGCTGCAGTCTGCCGCGGTGTTCGTTCTGGGACCTGTTCTACGTCGTTGACGGTTTATCGGTGCGGCGTCTTCGTTGCGGCTTGAACGTGTAGAGCAGCTCGGCAGAACGCGCTGCCGAATCGTGCCGTTTGTTCGATTGTTCGTGCTAGTTGGTTTTACCCGATGAGGTCGAACATCATGTTCTGTAGACCCGATACGAGTGGGATCACTGACCGTCTGCGGTGGAGGCGCGAGGGAGTTTGACCTGTCGACTCGTGGCGTCCCTCCCCCGCTGTTTTGACGTTCTAATGCAAATGAGCCAGCCAATCAGAGTAGACTTTGGACTCACTTTTGTGGAGGAAGGACATAACTATTTGAACTGTGTAGTCCCGCCTGCTGCACCGCCGTGTTTGGGCTCATCCTCGTCCTGCCGCCTGCGTCTATAAGGACAACGTGCCCGTTCGATGTTGAGCCCTGCGTCGTCCTTTTCCCTTGGCCATGTGTCCATAAAACAGTGGGATCTATGCAAGCTTGCCCCCGCCGGCTGTTTTCGCGCTACACCGCCTTGTTTTGGCTCATTCTGCTCCTTCGTCGAGCCGCCTACGCCTATGGCGATCACGTCCCCAGCCGACTACGCACTCGATGGCTCTTTTTCCCTCGCCCAGTAGGCATAGAATACGGTCGGCTATGCGAAGAATAGTTCTCGCAAAGCCGAATCGGGTGCAACTTTTTCTTTCGTTCTCGCTTGCGCGCAGCAAGAAGAACAGAACGCGGAAGTTTGTTGTGTGGCGCCTCACCGCTGGACAGGAGTAGGGAATGTAAAATTTTCACATTTCCAATGTCCACAATGTCAGCAAACACGGTCACACGTAGACAGAATGAGCAGGAACTGCATAGGGACGGCACCCCCCGAGAAAATTACCCGTAGGAAAGTCAGGATCATCCCAACGAATTTTTTTGTACTGTTTCAGACGAATTTTTAGAAGAAAATCTATTTTTTTTTTCCTTTAAAAACCGGATTTTCAGGGAACATTTACACAATGTCCACAAAGTGATCTTTCAAAATGTCCACCTTGTGGAAATGTGGACAATCTACTGGAGAGGAGCAGTTTTTTTCTTTCGGTAGTGGTATGGATGGTTGATTGGTGCTGTTGGCTACCCACGGCGTAGTTTTAGAAAGTCTTGGAATTGGCCGTTTCTGTGATTGCTCGGTTATAGAAACAGTGTTCCTTACGTATTGTGCAGTGCGTATCTGCAGTGTAATGTATATATGCGTGGTTTATTTGTGTGTTAGTACGTGCTCTCGAATACTTGATGCGATGTTTTCGTGTCGTTACGAACGGTATAGCGTACTGCACGAGCTAGGATAATACCTGACTGAATGTGCGTGAGCTGTGTCTTTTAGAAGTGTGTATTTTATAATGTATGCTTTCTATAAGGTATTTCTCCTGCGTTTACTGTATCTATGTGGATTATTTTAGCCATGTCTGTTCCTTTGTACCTGTCAGATTGATTCTGCTTTTGCTGTTTTCTCTGTGCTGCTTCTGTTTTAACGTCTGCCAATCTATACGCACTTGTTCGCCTTTCGCGAGGACGTCCGCTGCGCTGTGAGGACAAATAAAGATGCCATTTGGTCTTCTCTCACTCTGCGTGTGCACATGACGAGCGGTATATTCCTGGTACACATAGCCCGAATATGAAGGTCACATGGGAATAGTCGACATTAATAATTATGCACTGGCATGTCAATTGGCTTTGGCGTCTGGTTTGCCGCGCCGTTTGCCTGGTTTTTATGATTTTTTCTTAGACGGTTAGTCTCACAAAAAAGTCGGAACATGTGTTCTGTGATAAAATCGACTGCCTGTTCGCATATTTCCTCGTAAAAGCCAGAAGCGGACGGCGGGATCAGAGATTCCTCGCAAAAGCCCGAAAGGGAAAAGCGGACAGTGGGGATCGACAATAGGGCTATGCAGCGCGCAAAAGCGGCGGCGATAGTCTGCGATCCCTCACCCACCCTCGGAGGCGCGATAGCGGCGGCGTAGGTCGACGAGGCAGAGGACAGTGATCGCATTCACGTCAGCGACGGCATAACCACTCAGGTCCGGCTAGTTACTATTACCACTGAAGTTTAGTGCCGTCCCTTCTTCCACGCAAAAAAAAGAACAAACGGTCGGAACATGTGTTCTTTGAGTTCGTTTCTCTTTAAAATCTTTAGCTTAGGTTGTACACAAGCGAAAAACAGTGCACGCGAAAAACAGAGAGTGAGAGAGTAGTTGTTCGCGGCACGAAGCTCATTGTTTGCGTTTGCACAGTTTTCGTTGGCTTTTTGAGTCTCGCTTTTGCGTGCCAGCTTCGGCCTCTCTCGCTTCTCAGCTTCGGGCTCTCTCGATTCTCAGCAGGTTCCACGCACTGCCTTCCTGCCTGTCTTCCTCCTGCCTGCCTGCTTTCTTTCCTCTCTTCCTCCTTCCTGCCTGCCTGGCTGCCTTAATGCCTGTTTTCCTCCTAACTTCCTGCCTGTCTTCATGTCTTCCTGCCTGTCTGACTTTCTGTCTTCCTGCCTTTCTGCCTGCCTTCCATAAAGTGTGAGCGACGTAAGTTTTTCGTTGTGAAGCCCCACTAGACTGCGGCACTTTTTTCCTGGTAGGAGACGGTGGGGTGTTTCTCTACTTTCTCTTGTTTTTCCGTGCACTTTCTGAGTGTCCTCGTCGTGTTCTGCGTGGAAAACGTGCATTGTAATGTCTTTCCTTTTGCAGGTCGCTTGAAGCGTCCGAGTGGGGCAAGTTTCTGCACACGAAAAAGAAAATTTTCACGGATTTCTCCGAGATTCGACGCGAGATTGAGGCGGAAACAAATCGAAGGACCGGTTCGAATAAGGTATGTACTGTTCATATTTTCGAAGTTGGAGCTTTGCTCTTTTTCAACAGTTAGCAGAATGTTTATTTATAGGTATTATACGTATGCGCACACATGTGTGAGCCATACTGTCGGTTCTTCTGGAGCACCACGCCGCCGGACCACGTCGCCGAACGACGCTCAACAAGCTGAAGGATGTTTTCAAAAGTATCAGCGTCGCTTCAATTCAGTTGCCACAGATTGTGGTGGTTGGCAGGCAGGTAAGCAACGAGACAGATACCATGATTGCAGTCAGTTGTCTTGCCATATTCCACTTTGTAGAGTTCCGGCAAGACCAGCGTGCTCGAAAATCTTATAGGCCGCGAATTTCTCCCTCGCGAAATGTGGATCGTTACAAGGCGGCCTCTAGTGCTTCAGCTTCACACTGTGCCGGCCAGCGAGCCAAAGTTCACCAAAGAAGGTAAGATAGCATGCTTATGTACTGTATGTCGTGTTCACACAGGCTCGAGCTAAATCCCCTGTAGAGTGTCAGCGACGTAAGTTTTTTGTTGTAAAGCCCCCTTAGACTGCGGCACTTTTCTTTTTGGTGTTAGACGGTGGTGTTTTTCTTTCTCTTGTTTTTCTGTGCATTTTTTAGTGTTCTCGTCGTGTTCTGCGTGGAAAAATGCGCATTGCAACGTCTTGCGTCCGCCTACTGCGCGACGTTCGAGGGCACGCAGAAGTACGTAGAAACGATAAAGCTGTGCGGCGGTGCGCACATATGCCACATCTTCGACGAAACGTTCCGAAAAGCGTTCGAGACGATTGACCCCTTTGCGGCCTCGCGAGCGTCGACATTCTCACAGCGATGCGCAATGCGGTGGTAAAAAGATTTGGGAGAAAGATGTGGCGGCAACACACTTGCATGCTTTTAGGGACTGGGTCCTTGTATTGTCGTCGCTGACCGAAGCTTCGAACTACTCGTGAAGCAGCAGATTAGACTGCTCGATAAGCCGAGCTTGGACTGTATCAAGCTAGTCTAGCAAAAGATGCTACGCATTGCGCAGCACTGTGGTGTCCACATGCAGGTATATTCAGTAGATATGTGCATACATACAGTACGTACCACGTGTGAGCTGTCATCGGTTTGTCGTGCTCAAAAGTGCTATTTTCTTTAGCAAAAGATGCTGAGCTTTCCGCAGTTGCGCGAGAAAATTGCGGAAGTCATCACGTCTCTTGTTGGACAGCATCGTCGTACGACTGATGAAATGGTAATCCCAACTGCGGCCACTTGTGATGAGCTTGAAACATTGGTCATTTGACGTGCTGAGTTTCTGTTTTAGATGAAGACCCTGGTTCAGAACCAGCAGGCGTACATCAACACAAAGCATCCGGATGCCAGCGAGGCGCAGATCGTGAATCACCTCTTGCAAGAGTCATCCGATAGCGAGAAGCGTCGGCCCGGAATTCAGCCGCCGCAGATGAACGATGGCGCGAAACGGAAGACTGAAGCTAAATCGGCTGTGGTAATTAAGATTTTTGCGTTGAATGCACGTCACACATATAGTAAGCAGATGCAGCATGTATTGCTTGGCACACTATGCAACGTGGTGTGCGTTTTCAGCTTCTTTACTTTCATATTTAAGACTCAAGTGATGATAATATATATATATGCATGCATTTTCTAGATGAGTTTTCTCGACTGGTTGCCCGGCAGCAGTGAGCGATGCAAACCGACGAAGGATGCGACAAAGTCTGACAAAGGTGCGCCAGTCGAAACGGCAGGCGGCAGCAAACGGGTTTCGGAAGTGCCGATGACGCACGTGAGAAGCAGAACTGTGTTGTGATGCGTAAGTACGTGTTTTTATGCGTACTTGTTCCGCACGCACTGGTGTTGCGCCGTGCAACTGCCGATCGATTCGAGTGGTGCTTTTCGTCTTTCTTGTCGCGTCGCAATGTTTGTGTTACTCTTAGTAGTTGGGCCTTAATGAATCAAGCGCTACGACACACAAGATTTGATTTTTTTGACATTGACATTGATAACTTTTGCTGCCTTTGTTCGTGACGCGACGTCATCACTATGTGTGCGCTGATAATTTTTCTTTTTTTTGCTTGGCCGCATCAATCCGCTATGACGTGCGCTTGCTTGCCGACTGTAGTGTGCATGTGTACTAATGTATGTATGTACAACACAATATGATTGCGAAGACGTACCAGAGTACATTGTATCCGTGGCGTACTGTACGCATGCGTTCGCCGCTTTTGCTGTGATATTTCTGCTACGTCTTGTGCGTATACAAGCTTGATCTTTGGTGTAAATCACATATTTAGACATGTGTTGCTCATGTGTACTCGCTGTCTCTTCTGTGTTGTTCCATACAGGGGAACGAACGAAGCCTCAAGCGTACAGTACATTTTACGTTATGCTTTTCCTTTGCTGTTTATGCAGCTTTCACTTGTGCTCGTTTTGGTTAAGTTTGCTGCTGGTAAAAACGATATAATAATTAGATGTTGTGCTGTCGTTTGCAACGCAAGCAGAGAGAATTTTTTTATTAGCAAACAACAACAATATGTACGTAGTAGTACGGAACAGCTCACTGCACGTATACAATCGCCATGTGCGAACACCAATGCACGCATGCAGTGAACATGAACAAAACGAAGCGTATATGCTAGTTGAAGCTTTTCGCGCAAATATGCGAAGAGTTAGTTCATCGTCAAAGCGTCTAACCGTTGGCGAACATGTCTTGTCTGGCACGGCACTAAACTTCACTGGACACAGTAAGTGACTTGAGCGAGTTCGACTTAGAGAAGCTCCATTTATATGGCGCTTAACAACAAGCTCGCCCAATCTGAAACTTTTCTGTCAGTTCGATGAAACGATAAAGTCGACAGGCAAACCCTTCAGCGGCTACACAGAATGAATACTGATTGCTGTACTTTGTCAGGGCTGTAAATCGGAGTCAGTCTGATGAGGGGAACGAATACGCAGACTCATTCCTGTATAGGGTGGCTTTTACGTTCGTGGAATCAGGTGCCAGGACATAGAAACGGACACGTGCGAGCAGCAGTGCCCAAGTTGCGTCAGTAGACAGCCCCACCGCCACAGACACCTCACGCACTCACATTGATAGAATATGTCACCTCCAGTTTCAGTACGGGCTTCCGACTGGTCGGGCTCCGTATCGCAAATTCTCGGTTCCTGCTCCCGACTTTTTCGAAAAATTATTTCTCATGCTGCAGCAGTCAAAACGGCCGCAAGCTCGCACGCGTTACGCAACAATCCTTCGGCTATTCTGAGAAAAATTGCGAACTACGGTGCTTCTCCCTAACCAACATGACGTGGTGGTTGGCGAACTATGGTCGAAAAACGCAAGGTGGAGCAGATTTTTGACAAAAAAATGACGTATGCCATTATGTGCAGTCTGAATTGTACTTTCTCGCAAAGACCATCTCTATGTCTTGCTTTCTGTGCCACAAGATAATTATGCGATGTGACTTGAAGCTGATGCATCGCGAAAGTCAATTTTTGACCCCTTTGGAGCCGAAAAAGCGGTTTTTACCCTGCCGACTAAGTGAACCCCCTGCTCGTCCAATCTCGCATTGCTGGACTATTTCCCTCATGGGCACACTTATAGGATGATTGAAGAACGCGACAAGCGCCGCAACTCCACCAGCAAGCATGGCGTATTCCAGATATTCACTTCATAAGTCGGGGACAGGGACCGAGAATTTGTGATACGAAGCCCAACCAGTCGGAAGCCGCGTACTGAAACTGGAGGTGACATATTCTATCAAGTGTGCATGCGTTTTGAAGCTAAGCGGTGGGGCTACCTGCTGACGCAACTTGGGCACTGCTGCTCGCACGTGTCCGTTTCTATGTCCTGGCACCGGATTCCACGAACTTTAAAGCCACCCTGTACACATGTACACAACACATGAAATAGAGAGCTGTGGTCTATAATTTTGAGGCGAATGAAAGATTCAAGTAAAAGCAATAGCGAGCGTACCCGTCCTTCCAACTCATGACCTACGTGATAATGAGCGGTTTGGTCATGCAGACTTTGCGCACTGACCTCAGGGTTTGAAAGGAGGCACCTGTTGCGACGAGAGCCCGTGTATTATCATCGTGCGTATTGCGTAACTGTGTAGACACAACGTCGGCGGGAAAAGTCCTATAACTACTATACTATACTAGAGCGCTGGTGGGCTCAACGTGCAACTACCTAGAAACGAACGGCAACGAGTCTTTTGGTTCCGCTCTTCTTCATTCGTCAAGCAGCATGGTGCAACAGCAGAGGACACTAGTTGCAATCTTCGCAGTGTTGCTTCTCGGACGGGACACATCGGAAGTCCAGCAGGAGCAATTCGATGCAAATTCGGCGCCATTGTGGCCCTCATTATCATCGTGTAATAAAATTCGAAAGTGTTTCATGAATTGAGTGTCCGCATCAAGCGACCTTTTTTTCTCATACATGGTCCTACTTCTCGTATTAGCCCCGATTTCAGGCAGGATGTTGCGGAATTTATGGTCATCCGGTGAAACGACATGGCAAATATATCACCAATTTTGAATGTTTGAAATTTATTTGTTGGAAAATCGAGGAATCTCATCATCCCAAGGACTAGTGAGAAAAGCGCTGCGTACATCTACGCACACTCAGTGGCACCATAACGTACCTAGCTGCCTTTCATATTCTCCGATGCAGGCTTGCCGAATGGATTCGTCGATCCGACAGCGTGCGCAAAGGCGGGAATAGTTTGCAATATTCCCTACATGTGCTTCCTAGAAGGTGGGTCAAGAAGAAGTAGCGTAATACCGTAGTAATCAATCAATAGAAATCGTCTCTTTCAACCTTCAAGGCAGTGCGAGTGGCGACAAAAGGATGAGCTACGACGAACTCGTCTCCTTCGGATGCGATATCGACTACCAGTGCGAAGAAAGTCAGCAAAGTTATCATATACCACACTATGTCATCACTGTACATACCTATGTGGTCATAGGAGCATGTAGGCTACTCTTCTTGCCTTTTATATGCACGAATATGCTAGGTGAGAGCTATCAACCTATAACGTGGTAGATAAGTACGCAGTGAAGTAGGGTCATGTTGCGCAACATTGAACATTGTGCAACATTAACATTGAACAGGTTTTGGATCTCGGCGCCCAGGCAATGCCCAGGCACGAGCCATATATCAGCGTGTAGGTCTTGACTAAGCCGTCTAGGTCTTGGCAACCTAAGTAAATGCTGAGAACGTGGACGCGCGAGGTCATGTGACGCGACGTGAGCGCCGAG
>JAQGBB010002016.1:0-11856 GCA_034691745.1 Prismatolaimus dolichurus | reverse complement strand
ACTATTGAAGTCCGGCTGAACCACTCCAGGGGCGAATTCGACTGCAGTTTTCGAACGCACACAGTGTATGTCGGCCAGCAGCAGACGACTGATGCCGACATCAAAGCACTGCTATGCTTAAACGGAAAGAACACTGGCCAACTCTGAATGGTTCCAGACGCTGGAACGCGACCAGCGTGCGCAGAAGTGGGACATCGACGCTTTAGCGGCCGTGATTCCGTTCATAGTCTCGTCGGATGTCAATGCGGAGATTGATCGGCTTCTTGGTGATCAGCATTGGACGACGATGGCGACCCCGCTTGCCATTGCTTCTGCTGGTTGCTGACTGACGAGAATGTTGCTGAGATGAAGCTGTGGAAGTTTTGAGAAACTATCGAAGAAACAGCGGTGCATGCAGAAATTTTGGATAGGAGGGAACCGGGTTCTAATTGGTAAGGGTTTTCTACGGGGCCAGTTTCTAGCACTTCTCCTGGTTGCGCCTTGGACGGACGCACGAGCCGGTGGCGACGAGTTCACATGATAAGATTTCTTACCATTTCGCCGAATTCAATAAGAGTTTATGCGGGTTGATCGACGAATGTTCTTATGTTTGTGATCATCACTGCTATCCAATGTCGTTAGGCCAATGGTGATGCCGACGGCACTGTTTCATCTGATTTTGGTCCCACCAACCGCGTCACAAATTTACGTAGGCACACTTTAGAAGTTTGTTGACGATAGGTACTTCCGCTTGAAAATTACTGTAGAAGTTACAAGACGTAACTAGCGCAACCGTTGATCTTTTGCATCCTGCCTGGAGCGCGCGGCGCGGAACAAAAGGATAGCTAGCTGGTCAGATTGAAATTATCCCCCGTACCGCCCTATCCTCACCAATCACTATCTCCCCATTATCCCCTTATCCGCCAGCCAATAACAGTTAGCGCACGGCTTGAACAACTTGCCAATGGTAGGCGAAAACTTGCCAAATTTTTTGTTTTACAAGCGAGGAAAAACGTAGTACATAGACAAATTGTGGCCGCCTTTTCTCTCTCGTTTCAAAAACTTCTGTGTTTGTGTTTTTTGCCATATGCAGGATGCACTTCGGCTTTCAGTCGTTCCACTTGTTCCGAAGAACGGCTGAAAACGATTTCACCAACAACTATAACTGGGGCTATCGACCGGGCCATATAAATCTCTAGAAGTACCGGCGCTTTATTTGAAACTGTGCACCTATGTACGTCGTCGGAACGATGTGATGATGAATTAACTTGCACCTTTGTTGGACATTTGTCACCACCAGCCACTGATTTGAGAGCATAAAAGGGGAAGTTTTGCTGTGAGAAATTCCAAGACAATCTCGCTCGATATCGGAGGTAGTCAAGGTTATTATACCCTTCAATCGCCACTTCGCAGCCTTCGTATCTGTCTATGCATAGGCTACCACGCCACCGAGTGTTGTTAAGGCGAGTAACCTACAATCTTTTGATGAAGTGACCACTTCGCAGTTCTACCAGTCTAGAGCCGGAGAGTCGTCGCCAGTGGTTCGTTGATTCGACGCATTTTCGCAGTGTAATCGCCTTGATCGCCGTATACCTCAGCACTGCACGCAGATCGACTCAAAAAGATCAGAGCGAGACCTTTCAGGTCTGCAATCGTGATACGAGCTAAACACATTTGTTTTCCGACTTTCCCTTTTACCCTTTGCTGTGTGGTGTGGCATTTGTTTGACACTATCGCTAGTGCTTCGAAACTGCAACTGCCTCAACGAATCCGAAGAAATAAGACCGCCGATTCTTGTTTATGGCACAACTTTGGTGTCGTCAACTTACCGTATACTGCCAAGTGAACAAAAGCTATTTTGTAAGCTTTATTCAGCGTAATTTCTCACCGTTGTCCGAGAGGCAAAATTCTGAGTAGCTAGCTGTTTTAACGACGATTTTCGCGGTAGTAGGGTAGGCCTCTTTATCTCTTCACATGTTATCGTGTCCATCTTCGAGAGTTTTACGATCGCTTTTATCGCCGAAAAATTTGTCGCCGTTTATTTTCGATGAAGAACAAAGAAAAGTTATAAAATTTTAGAGACACGCTCATAAAATTCAGCTGGTGGCTCTTCGCAACTTTTCGTCAAGGCCTAAAATTATACGCTTCTCTTTCTGCGTGGCTAGCTAATTTGCAATGGGCACCACACCAGCAAACGAAGCAGCTGGTAGATTTTTCACACCTTTCACGCTAATTAGATTAATTACTGGCAATTTTCACCTCTCTTGAATGGTGGGCGTCTTGCTTGCCGGTCCCAGGGGTGCTAGCCGACAACGGTCGAGCCGAACACTGTAATTGATAATACAATCTTCTCGCCTATCTGCGCCGTGTTTGCGAAACACCATTTTGCGGCCGCTGCGAGCTTTCCATTGTCTCCCGCAAAGAAGCCGGTCGTGCGCCATGGCTTGTGATGACCGCCGTTCTTTGAGAATTCGCGCAAGGAATTTCGGTGAACAAGTGGTGCCGTTCACTCCCGCGGATGGGTCGGTCGGTGGGTGCCGCACACACTGGCCTTTTCTCAGAACGATCAGATGGCCTCCTGTTGCCCTCGATCGAGTTGCCTTCTGCCTGTCCATGTTTGTCACTCTCACCTTCTGCGCAGAAAGAGAGCCATGTAATGCAGCTGATCTGATCTCTCTGAAGTGCTCGATCATCATTTGTTCCATTCTCTCTACGAGGCTTCTTTCTGCACAGACGGGTCGTCGTCCTCTGGACCAAACCGTACCTACCATATTGTCTCTGCTTCGATTTCGATGGCGCAGGTGTGTTATTTTCGGATTAGACCGCGAAGCAAATATGTTTGGCTAAATGGCTATACGTGTCTGAATACAAGCGCCCTTCGTTCTTCGTAGCCCGTCGTTCGAATTTCGGCAGTCTCGCTGCTCGAGACGACGCTCGACGGAGCTTTACTGAAAAAGGAATCGAATTTTAGCTTGTTGCTGCTTGAACTTGGTGATGTACGCCTGGACACGACGGCGCAGCCGAGTGGAACCAGGAAATTTTCCTCGAGTTTCAGCTAGGAAGCGTGGAAGAAGTGAGTATCGACGCTTCGGAGTCAACAAGCACAAATCCCGAGTGATTGGTCGCTAACCTAATTTGCGCTGATAAGGCCGAATCATCGCCGCGAAAGTCCCGCAATCTGGCTCCTATTCTTCCCGCCAGTTTGGCGTCGTCTCTTTCCTCTCGTTTTCTTCACGGATAGCTGGAGTTGAACGCATCTGCGGGATGTCTCCGTCGACTTGTGCTCCTGTGACGCCATGACCTCACCCGAGCAACGCGACCGTCAATAGTGTATGGTATTTTATGAAGTGCGAATTTCCCGTTTGCCTGAAGTGTCCAACCCAGCATCCAACGCAGCTCCTTGTCCTATCTGCCTGCCGGTGTTTGCGTTTTCATTCTTCTACACGCCAACGAAAATGTCTGGCTTTGCTCGAATCGAGTCTCGACTTGAGATAGTAGTTTCCATGACAAGTTCGTTTCCCCAAAGCAACTATTGGTGTCAGCAAACAGATGTTCCTTTGTGAACTCGACCGACGCTCTTGGTTTTGCCGAAAAATGACTCCCGACGCCACCGATCAAAGTAAACCCAGGGTACCTACCCATTCGCTGTCATATTTTTGCGTAAAATTTAGTTGTCTGTTTCAGGCAAACGATGCGGGCAGGCGACCTTGAAGTCGCAACGCCATGTCGACTACAATGTGTGAATTGCTCGTGTGACGATGGTTTCGAGTGCAAAAAACGACGAACGGGCGCAGAGGATAAAAGTGGAACAATTCTTACGCTTCAGTTTGTGCTTCCGGTTGATGCAGTGAAACGTTAGCTAACGCTGCAAATTGGGCCACTGCTCTTTCGCAGCCGTTGTCATTGCATTCCATGTTCGACACTGACGCCTTCCGAGGTGGGTCTCCTCTTCGTTGGGGCGTCCGTCCGTTCGCCTACGCAAGACTGGCCGGGCGACAAAGTTGCCATAAATAAGTCATGTGTTTGTTAATTGTCAACAAAATCAAAACACCACGAACGACGAAGTGGACAGTCAAGTACACAAATGACCGTTAACGTTACGTCGAGCGTGTACGTCTGTCTCTATCGTTCGAAAGGGGCAGCGATCTCGTTCTGACGGACGTTCAAAAATTTCGCCCATCGTCAGTCGTGCATGATTGCTTACCTAACGACTGACGCGTTCAAATGGTTCACTCACACTTTGGAAACAACAAAATCGCGCGTCGACCACGCTGTACTCGGTATCGAATTGAAATAATTTTCGACCATTTGCCTTTCTAGTACGACGAGAAATTACCTAATTGTACTACCAAATGTGTACTGTATCGCATGCATGCACAAATCCGGCAGCTGGCCAACCGACGATACCGAGATGGCCTGGGTATGCTTTTTGATAGCGTATACACAGTGGTCCAATCGGCACACAGTGTCTTTCATTACGTTTCTGTGATGACCACGTTGACCACTTTAGGCGCCAGTGATCAGCTTGGACCAAAGGGTGGACAACTTGGACTGGGATGCGTGTGTGCACATCGTGTTGTTATAGCAGGTTCACAGACGACGGCAAACATTTTCTAGCCGTGGGTCTTCTGCCTATTCAGTCGCACTGATTTTGCGCCCTCGATGATGAACTCCCACCGCGCCGCTGTCAGCGGCAGCTTCGCTCGCTTGTTAGCTATGCCTGAGTACCGTTTGCTCTCTGCTTGATTTGCTCGACAACGAATGCTTATATAAGCGGAACATGCTAAGCTCGCGGAGCCACTCTAATTGCGTCTACGTCCGACCATTGTACGCCGCGTGGAGAACGAAGAGAGAGAGAGGATGAAGGTCCCGATGACATCTGTTCATGCATGTTCATTTCGACGGCTTTGACTTTGTGCTCATGTGCGGCTAGCTTGCCTTGAACGTCGCGCCAGACTTGGTGACGATTGATTTAGCTAGCGTCTCGTGTACTGCTGCTGCTAGACGGCACCAAAATCAGTGTGCATCATTTAAGGCATAATTACATTGTTATCGACGGCATTTTGGTCTAGCTACTTGCTAGCTTCCCGCGACTTTGGTCGCTCGGTTGCCTGCTGTTAGACGACCGACGTCGGTTCTAGTCCCTTCCGCTGACCAAATTGCGTGGCGGCGGTCACGTCAGTCGAAAGCGAGTCCGGCAGTCCATTTGCGAGAATGCTTTTAGCCCGCATGTCCTCCAAATGAAATGTCAATAACCGGGTCTCCAATTGTGCCGTGCTGCGCTTGATCTTCGATCAAAAAATTTCTCATCCTTGTCGGCTGTCGCCGTTCTCAAAGATCGTCAGCTTCAGCCATTTTTGTCCTCACTCGCTGAACAATGGCGAAAATTTTATTCAGCTTCCGCACGCGAAGCTTCGTAAATTTTTTACTACTTCCTAATTCTTTTCTCCAGACTGACGGTGCATGGCGTGACGACGCGAGTCGATAATGCCAGAAGACTTTATTGTTGTTGTTCCTTCCACGACGCTTACTCATCCTTGAATTAGCAGCGACGTTGGACTTCATAAATTTTGACAAGCAGGTACGGATGTTGGGAAGTTGAAAGTGCCACTGGTGGCGACTGGCCGTCCTTTTTATCAGTCCAGTTGCCGAGGCACTGGTCCAATCTTCTCATCATAGTGCAGCTAAGCTAGGCATTGCCCGTGGTAGTTATACGAGCTGTATATATGTAGTGTCAGGCGGAGAAAGCATCGGGTCTGCCATTACCAGATGCTCATTACAAGCTTTTAATGCTGCTAACGCCCTGCAGGCCTTATGTCATTCGTGATGGCTGCGCGGTTGATGGCTCGAAGCAGACTTCAGTAATCAGTCATCACTGGGCTACATTTGCCATTGTTGCCACACTTCTTCTGCTTGGAGGAAAAAATTACTTTCAACTCCCACAGCGCCCGCTTTATAAATTTTTGCATATCTAAGCCCTTTGCCCTCCGAGCATTCTCAACATAACCTTTTCCACAGCAAGCTATAATTGTCTGGTGTGAGATTACTGTTCACAAACGGCTTTTTAGCATACAGTACGCTTTCAGTTTCGATGTGGCTAAAAGCAGTTTTTTTTCGGTCAGATGTAAGTAGCCCGCCGAACAAAACTGCCCACCCTGACTCTGAAATGTTGTTTTTTCTACCCCTTCAAAGATAAGCTGAACAAATTTAGCGTTGTGGTTGGTCTTTCTCTCCCTTCTCGCTAGTGCTGAGAGATGGAAAGCGAGAAGCCAACCCAGAGTTGGGGATGCTTTCAATTTTAATGAAAGCTATATGCGTATCCCTGCCAGTTGGAGCATCTAATTTCTTGTGTAAACATGCACGATCCAACAACGGTGGACACGAGACGTTACAGCTTCATTTACGTTTTATAGAATGGAGCTCCGAAGAAGCTGTCGCAGAATGAGGAGTTTCCTTAGCTCCATCTTCCTGCAGTTTCTCCTCTTCATCGCCACGTCGGTGGATAGCAATAACGATCACGTGACGGTCTTCAACGTACAACCAGGTACAAGAGGGTGGGGCTGTTCTTACGAGCTAAGCTCAGTTAACCAGCTGGTCTCGCGAAGATGGCTGGCTCCCATGAGATTAGCAGCCTGTCAGACTTACATGCATGCGATACACGCGACTGTAACATGAGCAACCACCATTTCCCGTCTGTTGTTATCCGATACAATTGTTTTTCGGCAAAAACGTTCTTCATCTTTCTCCTCTGTGATGCCGTGATTGCCCCACTAATGCGGGGCTCATCTGGTCGCAAATGCCTTAATAAGCACCCCGATCGCAATGACCGTGTGGAGGCGGGCCGTTTCGGGAAGCGGTCGCGAAGGCCACCATTCGCGAAGGATGTATGTTTCAATTTCCGCTGTTGCTCTCGGCGGGCGCTGGTCGCCACATGATCCGAAGACAATCGAGACTCGCGACGCATGATTGCGTACATGTTTACTGCAATAAATGCGGGCAAATAAACGCACAAACGCCCAAATCATTCGGCCAGTCGCACCACACCGATTAGTAAGCGATGCGGAATCCTGAAGGCCAAATGCAGCAATTTGCGAGTCTTGTTCGTCGTGGTCCTTCTTTCGGGCCTCTCAGGGGGTGGGCACCAACCGGCATCTCGCAGTTAAAACTTTGGCACATACTCACACAGGGAGGGGACTTTGGACCTGGCTAGACCAATGCTAATAAGAAATTAAGTTGCAAAAATGCACCTCAGAGTTCCCGTTAGCATGTGCACGTGTACGTCTGTGTGAGTCTCTTTACATATCGTACTGTATATCAACGAGGAACGACAAAGCTGTAGTCTACTTTACAGAATTCATTTGCATCGTTTGCGTTATGGTGTTGAATATCTTTAGAGCACTGGTTCTCCAAAGGTCTGCAATACTATCGAGTCCTTCAACTGGACACAGAGTCGAACTCACTTTACGTTGGTGCTATGTAAGCTACCGTCTTTCATGAATGAAAATGTGAATAATGCGAACCTCGTATCCAGGAACCACGTGTACCGATTGTCGACAAGCAATGTGAACACGACGAGCGACGCAGCTTCAGTAAGAACGATGCCATCTTTCCACTGTAGTCAGAGATCATAGCTTTTGTTCTCTTATAGTACGCCGAAGCTCAACTATTGCCTACCGATGGTCCACATCAGCACAAATGTCATCGCAGCAGTCCGAACGCAGTCAGTAGCGCACGGAACCCAATGAAGCACGCGTGGAAACTGCTGCTTTTGTAGGCTTACAAATGCCAGAACCACATACGGGTACTCGTCAGACTTCCCGACAACTCGTTGTACATTTGCGGAACGAACGCATTCGAGCCAGCATTGTCGACCCTCGATGTACGTCGTAGAAACTAACTTCACATCCGAACTCATCAGTTTTCGTTGTTCAGGCGCATTCGCTCTCCGTGAAGCAAGCACCGAGCGGTGGTGGACTTGGCATTTGTCCGTTCGACCCCGACGACAACGGAACGGCGGTTTGGATCGAGCGTGGCAATCCCGACAATATTCCGTCCGTCTATGCGGGAACCTCGAGTGATTCGCTAGGCTCCATCCGCATTATCCATCGACCACCACTCTTCGACAAGACTGGCTCGATTGCGCACTCGTTTCTGCGCACTGTCTATACCGACCCGAAGTGGCTCAAAGGTGAACTTCTTGATGGAAAGCATTTTCTGATTATTATCTTAATGTGCTTCTTGTTTCTAGAACCAAACTTTGTTGCTTCATTTGAAGTCGACGACTTCGTCTACTTCTTCTTTCGCGAGATCTCTGTCGAGAATGCGAACTGCGGCAAGACGGTCTTCTCGAGGGTTGCACGAATCTGCAAGGTGTTGAACAAAAATGGTCGAACACTACTCGTGTTAATCATCGATCGGTGGACTTTGCAGAACGATGTTGGTGGGAAGCATGTGCTGGAAGAGAATTGGGCGACGTTCGTTAAGGCGCGCTTGAATTGCTCAATTTCGGGGGAATTTCCCTTCTATTTCGACGAAATTCGTAATGAAGTTGAAAGTGAGGAGAATGAAAAAAGTTTAGAGGATTTCGTTGTAGAAGCCGTGAGCAAAGTCGACATCGAAAACGGCGAAACGCACTTTTACGCAACATTCACTACCAGCTTGTAAGCTATCGCTTCCCCTCTGCTGTTTCTGTATTATCGAACGACTCTGAAATAACGTAGAAATGGCTTCTATGGAAGCGCTATCTGCCTGTATCGCCTTCGCGACATCAATCACGTCTTCGAGCACGGTCAGTTCAAGGAGCAAGCGTCCTCTTCGCACATCTGGCTTCCGGTCCCCTCAACAAGCGTTCCTTCGCCGAGGCCCGGCCAGGTACCACGAGAGGGCACTGTTCTGATTGCGAGCTTGAGTGGAATCGACCGTAATCGTTTATTCAGTGCTACGAAGACTCGAAACGAGCGTCGGACAGTGCCCTCGATTTTGCTCGACTGCACACACTGCTCGACGCGTCGGTTAGCATGCTTCCCGTCCATGCGACGCAAGGTCCACTCTTCTATAAGCGCGATGTCATCTTCACGACAGTCGCTGTTGATGTTGTCCCCGCTGTGAATGGAGTCGCTTACAGTGTGATATTCGCTGGAACAAGTACGGCGTGGGAATTCGGTCTAGCACGTACTTTAGCACCGAGTGTACTTGCAGAGGATGGAGAGATCTACAAGGTGCTTCAGTGGTTCTCGCCGAGTGGCCACGTCGAGTCGAGTCTCCTCGCGGTGCTTAAGCTCCCGCAGACGGACCCTGTCCGCGCATTGCAATTAGTCCAAGTATGAGAACACAGGATGTCGTATGTTTCCGATTAATACCCTTACAAGCACTTTTGCGTGTCCTCTCAGAATCAGTTCCTGTACGCTGCTCAAGACGCAGTCATTTCCCAACTGTCGCTCGGCCAGTGTCATCAGTACACGTTGTGCACGTCATGCACGACGGATCCGTACTGTGCGTGGAGTTCGCAGAAACTTGCTTGCTTCAACAGTGACCACGTTCGAGGCGGCGCTGGGTAGGCTGTCAGACGATTCTGCCTGCACAGTGGTTGACAGTGGCGTTTTTTCCCCTTTCAGGTGGCTGCAGATGACCTCGAGTCAGTGTCCAAAGACGGCGAAGCACGTGAGCCGAATCCTCTATCCCGGTGACGCAGCCTACCTCGAATGTCCGCACTCTGCAGGCGCTGAAGTACGGGCGTGTGGGGTCGACGGTTTAGCGGATGAATCGGAAAGGACGTTTTTCACAGAAGAAACCTAACTTTGCAGGTTTACTGGCTGCGAAATAACGCGACGCTTGACGTCCGAGCGAGTGACGCTCGCGTGTTGCAGACGGTCGATGCCGGTCTCGTAATTGTAAATGTAAGTCGGCACACGGTACAGTTGTCAGCAGGGATTATTCGCTCGATGACATAATCTTATTGGATTCGAAGGTTGACTGAATCAAATTACTTTTTTCGGTCAATTTTTAGAGCCAGTTGATTTTTAGGCATCCAAGTTCGACCATAGTGGCACGTTCGACTGCATGTCGCAGAAGCAGCTGCTAATAAGTTATCAGATTCTCATCGACGAGGGTAAGCGAGAGGGTTGCGCATTTGCCTGACGACACGTGAATTTTTTCGATCTACAGTAAACTGCCAGAAGCCGCATTCTGCTCAAGCCTACCAAGCCGTCTACAAGGAGTGGTGCCGCGAGTTTCAAGAGTACAAGCATGTTATGACGCGATACAGGCAGCAGCTTGAAGATAATGTAAACAAACGCTGCCGACTACCGTACCGACAATGTTGCTAAGCTTGCACTTTATGTAGGCGCAATGTTTGACTGGCAAGAATCAGCTCAATCGACTTGGGTCGTCGTCACATCAACCGACGAGAACGAAGACGGGCGTTCAGTATAAGCGGTTCAGATAGCAGTCGGGAGAAGGCGAGGACCGAAAGGGATGACTTAAGCGATATTCTTGCCTCGGGTGTCGAGGCGCGTTGCGCTGCAGATCTTATCTGTGATAGAAGGGTCGTCCATAAACGTTTCATTTTTGTATACTTTGGAACTTTGTACAGTATGCGTTGTTGACTTGTTGCAGCTTTGAATTCGTCATCGCGTCGAAAGTTTAGTCATAAGTACTACTTGCTTGTTGGTCTTGCCTGTTGTTTTTGTACAGTGTAATGAAAGATATGCTGTTGCATTTTTACTCTGTTGTGACCAGCACACTAGCCTAGGTGATACGCGGCGAACAAGGAGACGCTCTAGTTGTTCACCGGGTGCGAGTTTGCCCAGAACCTACTGTGGAAATAAAACAGCTGAGGCTGATGTTGATTGACACTTGCATACTTATTATTATGCTTTACCCTCACAGACAAGCTGTAGAGAATGAGTACATATACTTTACATGACAGATAGATAAAGCTAGGGTAGCAAGTCGCCAGCAGTAGTGCTGGTATCGGGGTGGCACTCCGATTGAAATATGGACGTCGTTTGGACTTCTTACAGCACGCACTGACAAGTGTCAAAATTGTGGGATAAGCTGGGGTAATGAATTTAGGAGTGGCGATTGAGCTATCGAATCACTTTCCCAAGCTAGAACATGTAATTTTGTGACCATTGTGCGCTATAACACTACCATGGGTCCCTGCCGGGATAGCTGGAAATTTTCACGAAAAATTGAAAATTCTATCAAAACGCTCAGTGAGCTCTCAACCATTCCGCTTGGTCCTTGCTGACTTGCATCACAATTGAAATAACTGATGATCGAGTCCGGTGAGAACTACACGACATTGCTGCAATCAGATAGAAATTGCACGAATTCCGGGATACAAAAGTACACGCCTAACGAAGAATAATAGAGTACTAATAGGCAATGTGTCGTAGCTTAGGCAAACCTTTATTATTTGCAGACAATCTTGATCCATGCAATAAAGTGCTTTGCTGTCGACCAAAAGACGTGTTTAGAAAATAAGCCTTTCAAAAACATTCCAAAAATGAGCACCCTTTCTGAAAAACAAAAACTTGCTTCATAGAAAAATATGTTTTTTAATCTCAAGAAAAATTTCTCGAAATGTCGAAATCTTCCATGTAATATCGGCGTGACGTCAGACAATCGGGGTAACCGGATTCACCTCGATTCACTCCGGTTCAACCCGGTTGCTTCACCCCGGTTCCAAAACTAGCCAGCAGAAAGTGCAGAGAATGGTGAACAGAATTGATAGCAAATCGACTTTTCACAAAAATTAGAATAAATCCCCTCGCTCAACGTGTATGCAATCAAAATGTAGCATGCAGTCAAAATTTTTTGCAGTGTAAAACATGCTGTATCTACACCACATCGAAGAGGTAACTCCGGTAACCA
>JAQGBB010002015.1:0-11860 GCA_034691745.1 Prismatolaimus dolichurus | reverse complement strand
ATCCGTAGGCGAGTGGTTCACGGACTCGCGAACGGATAGAAATACCTCGCTGACGTTCATTTAGAATTCTCGAAAAAAGTTTCAGAAAAAAAAATTTAAATTTCGTTTAAAAACCTGTACTTAAAAATATCGAAGAATTTTCCCTAAAAAGTTCTCGAATAATTCCCCTTAGTTTGCAATCCTTCGAAGCACAATGAAATAGCAGTTCCCCAGGAGAATTAATCGGGATTTTACGGTAGTAAACGGGACTAATAAACCTGGCTGTGTATGTGCTAGATCTGCTCAAAACAGCTTTTTGAATTTGCTCTAATAATAACCAATAATCAATGGGCGTCAGTCGAGGGTCAAGTGACCAATTATGATGTAAGGATTGAGTACGGACGAGACGAAAATTGAGCTCGAACGGATAGTGTACGGATTGTGTCGATTTTCCGTGCACAATCCACTCGCACGTGAACCACTATACGGATTTCGCTTTTACTATCCGTACACAATCCGTAGCCTGTCCGTAGCGCAATCCGCCCGTCCGTGAATTAAGCTAAAGGGATCGCCTTCAATAACATGCTCCGCATTTACTTTAACACTTCGCGCAAGAAAGACGCCCTAGGGCTTGACGTTTAGAAAGTCTTTTTCCTTTTTGAAGGTTTCTGCTCTCCCATCATCCACTGCACGTTCGACTCGCATTTTCTCCTACATGCCGGTGGAGCTCAACGCCACCAGGTGAACGTTAACTTGATATACAGAAATTTGGACCTTCGCCGGCGGCGATGCGCGCACGAGCGAAACGAAAGCGTTTGGTGCAAAACGCTTTGTGAGTCACGTCGCAGCTACGCCTTTCTGGGGTGTTGGCCTTTGCGCTTCGGCTATCAGTTCTCGCCGCGGCGTGAGAACGTTTCAGATGTGCGCCCATGCGAAACGGCAGACTATCTTAATTGAACCGATTAGGAAACCCAATTCGATACTAACTAGCGACTCAGTGAGTGCGCTGAGCCCTGCACGAAAGCACAGTACTCGGTGTTCTCGATTGCCTTTGCGTCATCTCGTGACGAACACTTGGATTCCGCGTGGATCGTCAAGCAGTCGAACGCGACAACGGTATTCAAGGAGACGGCGAAGGACTTCACGTCGTTCGTGTCCGACTTTGTAGGGCACTTGGACTTTGGTGCCAGCTTTGCGTCCGTCACTCACATCCCGCTGTGTTTGCTGCAGTCGTGCATGGCGTGCTTAATTGGAGAAATTGGTCATCAAGGGGAAGACGGCGAACCGACATTGAAGCGCAAACCATTGGTGTAGAAACGATGCAAGACGGCAGGCATGTGTCGTCACTGTGAAGCCTGTGAGATGGCTTTACGATGTCTATTATCCAAACATGATGAACAGCTCCAGTACCATCATCCGAGTAAAGTGGCGATTCAGTGGCATATGATTCAGTTTAGAAACTGTATATGTTCAGCACATTGCTTCGTGCGTGCAAACCTCACGGGAAACTCGAAATTGGGATGATTCGTTCCCCCTTTCGCCCTGGGAACTACGTTGTGATACGTCAGATAAAATCAGAAAAATATTGATTTTACGAGAACTTCGGTGGTCCTTTTGGTTCTCTTCTCCTGAAAAAAATATTTAGAGCACAGAGTTGTTCCCGTTCTGTGCTTCATACAAGCAATAACAACAAGAAACTCTAACTTTGACGCCTTCGGATTGCACACGAAAGTTGCCCTAGATTTCTTCCATCAAAATCATCGAAAACGGTGTCCACAAGATGGACATGTCAACCGCACACAGTCACCATAATCAATTTTTTTAACTGTACAGTAGCATTTTAGCGTTTAAAGAAAAAAAATTTTAATCAGCCAATGCGCCGCATCCGCCATGGCACCAACGGCATCACATTTGTCGGCTTGTTAAGCTTGACCTTTCCGATCGTCGGCTTTCGCCAAATCGTCCACTTCACGTCGTCATCATTATCGTAGTCGTCGAAAATGAAACTCGCTGCAGCGGCTGTTAAGCGTTTTGTCGGAACGGCACCATCAATTTCAGCATTTTCCTATTATACAGCAGAAGAGCTGTGTTCTGCCGGCTAAGTGTAATGTTTTCGCTTGAAACATCGAAGAACTTTAATAAATTAATAAAATTTTTGAACAAACATGATTTTCTAAGAAAGCTAAAAATGAAAAGAAACGTTTCTCAAATAAGTAAAAAGTTCTTTTTCGCAAATGCAAAAAACTTTTTTCAAATCGGCTTATTAGCGGCAACGCCATTACTGATAACGTACGATCTCAGTGATTGATAGCTCAACGGAAGCGAACAGGACCACAAGAGTTAACGCAAACAGCATTCCGTCTTGGATTTGGCTGGCCTTTGTCTGTCTGAACAATTGCTGAAGATGGCTGAAACCGAAGCGGATCTGATAAACACAGCTTAGTTTTAGGGTTGCCGCAGCGAAAAAAATTAAATTCGCTTGCGTCTAATATTGTGTTGTACCCCTGCTGGTGTTTTAGCTTCAGTCTGCGATTGCCCATTGAAAGTCAGAAATTTTATGCCTTACGCCGGTAATATTGAGCTATATTGGACCAGAGAGGATATTTTCGTCAATTTGAAAATGACAAAAACGTAGATGGCTTTATAATATCACATCACGTAATGCGGTTTCATTGTACGACGGTGTATACCCACACAAAGATAATTTTGTATGTTTAAATTAGTTTTTCGCCAAAAAAGTTTTTTATGCTTTTAAACCAGCCATTCTGCTAAACTTTATGCAAAAGTCCATCAAGTACTAACGAGAATAAATATTTTAACAAGTTCGGAAGGACAAACGAGTTCGTACTTCAGTTGGACGCGCCGCAGGAAAAAAGCAAAGCCGAAATGCTGCAGCAAAAATAAAACAAAAAACTCCACGATTTAGAATGACGTCAGCTGGGTTCGGAAATCGAAACGCACATGACGACAGGTGCAAATTTGCGCTTCTGCTTTACAATCGGAGGCGAAAAAAGTTTCTAACCATGATGTAAAAAAAATCGAAGCAGAAAATTTTCCGACCCTGCCGGAGAAGGAAAAAATGCCCCTGTCAGAAAGACGAGAAAGGCATCCTGCCCTACCCCGAAAAATTCGAAGAAATAATTTGTGAAGATTCAAATTTTTCAAAAAAAATTTATCGCTAGCTTAAGTAAAATTTTTATTTTGAATTCCAATAAAAGTGAAAATAAAAAATAAATAATTAGCATAAAAACTATAATTTTATTATTATAATTAATTTTTAGCTATAACACATGTCCATAACCCATTGGACACGCGAGATACCGCTCATCGACCGATCGAAGTAATCCCACAATTTGAGTGTAAACCGTCAAAAACGTCATGTTCGGAGAACGCGGTTGCACGTTGCATGCATGACCAAGCCTGCCCATCATCGTCAATATTTTCCGCTCCGAAAGTAGAGCTTTACTGTGCACAGAAAATGAAAGTACTAATTATTTTCACTGGTTTACACGCCTCCAATGTAGAGTACTCAATCGTGCAGACACGTTGAGTGCACAATTTCTATCGGTTGACAAACGTTTTGCCAGAAAATCCTCTTTCTGGGACGGCCAACCATTTTTGGTTCACTAGCCACTTTTGCGAGTCTTTAATGTTGTCTCGTCACTATATTTGAGCCCTGTGCTTATGTTTACTATGTAGAACAAAATGGTTTCGAAAATATTGTAATATACAATATTTTGGGCCGTTTTAGGCAGTTTTTTGGGCTTTAGCACTAGTTCAAATTTCTGAACAGTCTGCTCCCGGCATAGTGATTTTGCATTTTCACTAATTTTTGGGATGATTTTTTACTCGAGGAAACGCTTTTTACGTGTAACTGAGCTTATGGATCGGCACGTCCAATTTGCTGTGTTTTTTTGTTTGGCTTTTGAAGCGTAGTGTGCGTGACGGTGTACATTAATCGGCGTTAATCACGTATACCCGGCGAGTGGAACTAAACAAAATGAGCAGGAGAGCGGGCTCGCGGTCTTTGTAATCAGGTCTTTCGCCGAAAAGGAAAGTCGGAAATGACTGCTTCTTTGCAAACTTGAGTTGTCGGATCAAACGGAAATTAATTAAAATTATTTAATTAATTTAAAAAAATTAAAATAAATCAAAAGAACATTATGGCAATATGGCATCGGAACACTGCAGATTGAGTCAGTGTTACAATCTAAAAGAAGGTAACATGTATAAATTTGAGTACAGGATAAGCGTAGAAAAACAGCGCGTTAACGAGTGAACATAAGCTACAGATTTGCAGGGTTCAGAGTAAGTTCAGTTTAACCAAAAAGGGGTATTATAGTCGCGCTGGACAATAACCAGTCTTCAGGATATGTAAATTAACGATCTTTACTTTCTTTGCTACAAAAAAACTAAATCACCAGACGTACTTCGTCAAAGGGCACCCCGTCATTTTTTCCATTACTATATAAATTACCACCTTCAATATGGATCACAACTTGAGTAGTGCGTGCAGTTTTAGCTATAATTAAAATAAACTTAGCAAAATAAACAAGTAGAGAGAACATATTTTCTGTGTTTTGCGCTTTCTGCTTTAAAGTTCGTCTCGCGTTGGAAGCGCTTTCAGTCAGTCGTGTGCTACTTTTCTAAAACTTAGCACGAACGACCTTTGGTTCAAAAGGACGAAATCTGCTTTCGAGATTGTCAAGCCTCTGCCGAGTCTCTTCGCTCATTTCTACGTCTTCATTGGAACGACATCCGCTGACAGAAAGAGTGGGAAAGATTACAACGCCAGATAGCTCTTTGTCTTTCCGAGAGTTTGCACATTTCCTGTTGAGCCAGGCCCGCTGAAAACGTTCTGCAGCTTTGCCTACTAGAAAAAGCGGAACATGTACAACCGCGGCGAACGACAAGCCAATGTAAACACCCAAGATTCCTCCTAGCTGTGAGATAAATTCGTTGACTGACAGTTGTAGCTTCTCTTGAATAAGCTGAAACGTAAACGACTGGATCTTCAGAATCAGCTCATTTCGGGTGCTGTTCGGCCCTAACGGCGCTTTAGTCTCGAAAGCTGTAACAAATGCTGTTACTCTGCAGTCCAGTAAGCACGCGTTGAAACAGCGTTCATCTCGACTGGTCGCTTCTCTTGCGTTCGCGGACACGCAAGAGTACTCCCTTCGCGTTTCATTGCTGTCGGTCCGAGCGTTTGGGCATAGTGGTGCATCGTTTAGGCTTCGCTCGTACGCAGTGGCGAAATAAAGCGGATAGCATTGGCACTGCTCGACAAAGCGGCGAATGTAGCACCGCTGCTTGCAATCGTATCGCGAAACGGTCGTGGAGCAGGGCCTGGACGCTTTTTCCTGCGCCATAAAGAAGACCGCTGATATGCTTAGGTAGACGACGAGACGCTGACCACGGACGACGTACGACGTTGACAGCAAAGAATTTTCACGCTCAAACGTCGTCTGCGGTGTTCCATTAAAGTCGACGACCACTGTTTCTGCAAGCGGACTTCCGTGTTCAGAACTTGCATTCCAAGATAGGAGGACATGGTCCTTCACAGGCTCCGTAAAGGTTAGAGGCTTGTAACCAAGCTTGAAAGTAACGTCGTCATCACGCAGATTCAACATATTGCTCGCTAAACAAGGTGAAGTAGTAATTTTCGATCTTTCTTCAAATCTTTGGACAGAAACTAAAAAACCTGCTCTTGAACATAGATCGGCTGCGACGATTTTCATCAGCTTCGAGAAATCAACACTGGCAAACAGAAGACGCCTGTAAACGTTGTAGACGGCAGTTTGTATGAGTTCCAGGTTGCTTCTTTCCAAGTACTTCGATGCCCATTGGATGTGCGTTGTCTCACTTTCTGAAGCCCACTGTGAGCGAATGATCGCGTACTCAAATGCCATTATGTCCGTGAACATCGTTAGCAGTAACTCAAATAGCTCTGGCTGTGAGCGATTGTTCGGATGTTGTGTTGTGCCTTCGAGAACGTTCAGATATTCACTGAGCATTTGCTTTAGCGTCTCGTCGGTCGAAACCTGTTGAAACTCAAACTTGTACAAATCGTAAATAAAAGAAACGGTTGGCGGTGGATCGAGTACGATGCTCTTGTTGGCTACTTGGCTAGTTAACGAGACCGTCTCTTGCTGCACATACGAATGCGTGGCAATCCAAATGTCGCGAATTGTGCAGTAAGTGAAGAAAATAGTGCAAAGTATCCAAAAAGCTTTCTCAGCGCAGCTGAGCCTACCGCGCAGCAAGTTGAGGCCAAAGACGCCGGTCTCCTCTGAAAACTCCTTTACCATTTCGACCAGAAACGAGTGATTGACTGTCGGTTGCACTTCACGCTGCCTCCGCAATGTAGGATAACGTTGCTTAAGTTGTGCACATAGCTCGTTCAGCTCTTGTTGTCGCTGTTCAAGGTACAACAACGACGGCTCCAAGGACAGCGGGTTACTCGTGGTATCCGCCGTGAGCTCTAAGATGACCATAATGTCTTCGGCTTTCGTAGGCTTAGTGCACTGCATTTTTTATAAACCTCAATGCACTAGAAAACCGACGTAACCCTGCCAACGATCGTCGTGTTCTTGAATTCGAATGCTGAGTTTGACACGATTTTTCTGCGCACAGCAATGCCTACGGGGCTAACGTGGCTTTTGACCAGAAATTATTAGCGTGGCTCAAAGTGAACTCGATTCGAAAAAATTGCGCTCAGAATTTTCTGAACAACTGACGAATTGTAATCCTTTTAAGGTTTGCAGTCAGTAATTAGCGATGCGTGCGGTCGCAGGTTCACGCTAAAAGCTTCAAGGTGAACGAGTAAAAGAAATTGTGCGATGCACAGAGTTTTGTCTGGCAGACTAGAAATAAAGGCTATAACTATAATTTATGGGCTTTGAATTTTTAAAAAGGACTAATAAAAGCAATACGGTTGGACATGATCAGAACTGCGCAGCGATGCCACAAGTGTGACCTTTTTGGTAAAGCACGAAACTAATTGAATCAAACAAAGTTTCAAATGCTGTCGCACGTACCAAAAATATCATGTTGCCAGCTATTCAGGCTCGAAACGCTAATGAGCGACGGTCTCAAATTACAATTTGCGTCCTTGTCACTGGAAAATTATTTTGTAGCGTATGGGCTATGCTATAGATATGACGATGCTTGAGCGGAGGCAGCGCAGAAAAAATTCTGCGAACATTTCGCTGCTGTGCAATAAACGTAGACGCAAAATCAGGAGCTGTCACTTTTATATATGGTGCCATGATTGTAAAAATTGTGCCAATTTAGAGAAGCCATAGCGGCGCGGTGGAGAATCTCCTTTCAATCTGGAGCGTTGAGTTCCGGTTGCTTTCTTTCATTTGCTCTAATTGCGAGTTTGTTTGGCAACAACAACCAAAGCAAATTATGCATTACAATTGCAATGAATGAGACCTAAATACTTCAACGAAAGTGCTTTGTACGTATCTGAAGTGCGTACGCGTGTACTATCTATCTAGCCACGTTCACCTTCTCCATTAGGACATGTAAGAGGCAGAATGTATGATGCTGTGGAAAAGGCTGGCAGCATTTTGGTTTTCGAGGGAGAAATATATGGAGACAAAGGGGTAGAGGGGGAAGAGTGGAATTGACTTGGAACCATATAGCCCTCCTTTTGCTACGCGCTGCACGCTCAGGCAGAATGCAATAATAGTCAGGAAACAAGCGTTACGCTCGCTAGTAGTGAGGGATACGAAAGTATATATTTCTTTAGCGGTTAATATATTGAATAAACGATACGGGTAACGATTCAATAAATTATCAAGATGGCAGCGAAAAGGGGAAAATCAATACGTACAACGGATGGATTACGAATTCCCTCGCGCTATGAGAAATAGAAACAATTAGAGCGCCAATCGCTGATTTCTGCTGGCTACCAATTCAGCTGTTCTCAACTCAACCAATAGTTTATCAAACGGATGATTGAGCTTGTAAAGACAAGTCACAAACTTCCTTCGTGATCATTGAAACAAATAAAATTTCGCTTAGTGAGCTCGAAGCTTTTTCATGAACATCAAGGCTGTGCATTATCTGTTCTAGAGGCTGAAACTTTTTGCTTTAACGACGCGAGAGTTCAGCGACGTCAACATCTTGGAAGAGCTGATTGGCTTAAGCGAAATTTGTCCGTTTCCTCTGCAATCAGGCCCGATGACGACGCTCTGTTGTCTTGCGCAGTAGGAAAAGCGGAATGTGTACGATCGTAGCGAAGGAAAGACCAATGTTAAGACCCAAGATTCCACCTAGCTGTGAGATATATTCGGTGAATGACAGGTGTAGTTTTTCTTGGACAAGCTGAAACGTAAACGATTGTATCCTCAACCACAGTTCGTTTCGTGTACTATTGGCCAGCTGAGCCTTGCGCTCGACTACCGTTACAAAAGCGGTCGTTGTGCAGTCCGGCAAACATGCATTGAAACAACGTTCATCTCGACGAGCTGCTTCGCTCGCGTTCATTGCCGTGCACGCGCAGTTCACTGTAGTTGCACTGAGAGCTTACTTGTGCACTGGCGCATGTCTTGGGCTTGGCTCATACGCCATGGCAGAGCAGTGACGCATCTTACGTACATGTGACTGACCAGCGTCGGTGTGGTTTCTACGACTTTCAAGAACGCATAGTTCTGAATGTGTCGTCACACAAACTTTCGATGAGTGACCAGATCACGTGCTGTGTCCGCCGCGCTGTGTACATCCACATCTCGTGGGCGAAAATGAATTATTTTAACACTTTGCAATATTTTTAAACTTTACTAGCTGTCTGTCGTTGTCTTGCGGTTTCTGGAGCACCATACACATCCAGGCCCTTAACACATATACCTTGTGTTCTAACATTAGTGCTATCTGAAATACCGTAGAGATGTCTCGAAGCACTATCATGAAACACTTGGCGTTCCAGCATTTTAGCGTGGCACATATACATTTAGTGTGCCAGCTTGGTATTCTCTTCCGCTTCTCGATTTCGATAAAATTGTGCCTACCCATGGATTGCGTAAAATAGCCTTTCGATGTTCAAAGTATTTTTTAAAAATCAAAAAATAAGTTCCTGCAAATCGTTCCATCGAAGTCGAAGATCTTATGCTTGGAATCAGAGCATTTAACAACCTCGCATCTTTTTGCAAACGATGCGCGCTGTCACGGTTTTGTGCCAGGCTGAAACGCTAAACCACGGGGTTTTCCCGGTCGTTGCAGCAGCTGGCTTGTACAGCGAAAATGCGCGTACCATGAATTTCCGTTTCTGCACCTGCCAAAGCGTTTCACACATAAGGGGCAACTTGAAATGCGCCCTGTTCCCCAAAAAACTAAACCCCAGCTTCCCATTTTTCAACTCGTAGTTACTAGGGTTGGCACCACGGAGATGCCTTAGAACTTTTATTTTTTTCGCTTAAAGCTTAAAAGCATGACCGCTAAAAGAGCTGCCCAGTTGAGGATTCATTTAGTTTAGCACAATTATCGATCCGTTGACAACATAACTTTCTAAAAGTGACGATCAGCTGATTTGTGTGGCTGTCTAAACGGAGTGAAATGTAAAATTCTTTTAATAACTCGTGAAATTCGCTTCCTATCAATTTTGTCTGCGGTAAAAAATCCGCAGTTAGAAAGAGCAGTAAGAAATCATTCATTATTTACGTAAAGCAAAAAATTTGAATTGTTTTACCCCCCTCTACTCCTCCTTTGTCACGGTTTTTACGTGTAAAAGATAGTCTATCTTTTGCACATGATATCAAGGTCAGCCCGTTCTCCCTCCCTTTCTACCGATTTGCGTAAATAATAGATCGTCCCTAATTTGGATGCTGTTTTTGCAGCTTCCGTTTGAAAATTTTTGGCGAGGGTTTTCGGGGGAGGGGGGCCCGGGGGAATGAAACCCCCGGATAGTCACATACCTATAGTTTTTCTTGACCTGTGCTATCTAACGCAAAAAAACGCGTCTCGTTTTTCCTAGCTCGAGGTCGACACACGAGAATACTTTCATCATTGATTTTACATGGGGAAAAACTTCGACACGGTCCCCTGGTCGGAATATTGAACCTCAGGTGTCTATCCTCAAACTCGTAAGAGCCGTCTCGTGGGCTATCTAACACAAGAAGCCAGTCTCAATCGGTTGCCTCTAGCTCGAGATCGATGCGTTGCGGACAGACAGATAGGCAGACACACAAAAGTCATAGCAATAGACTCGACTTACGTCTAAGTGAGCCTAAAAACGTGTTCATGTAAAAGCATGTTAACTTTGGTAGCGAGTGTCAAATGGAATTGACTCAGTCCAATTCTGCTCGATTGTCGTGGTTCAGCGACTTTTTCAAATTGCTGCTTGGCTTGCAATCTCTACAACAATTAAAGCAGCGAGAGCGACGGAACGGCGACTGTCGCCACGCAGCGAATGGACGTCGGTCCATTTAGCAAGATTGGAAGTAATATGATCCATTTTTCAACGCAGCTGACTTTTTCCATGCCTCAGCCATCTGTTTGCACAGTCTAAAGAATGTCAAGAAAAAGCGCAAACAAAGTTCTCGCTTGTCGGGGAAAACAATTTGGCTAAAAAGCTTACTTTTCTCACTTTTTGTCACTACCTTCTGGCACTGCTTTCGCTGCATCCACAGGCAGGGCGACCAGATTTTCTAATTTCCAAAGTAGTATATTTAACGCAAACATAGAAAAAACCAATCTAACACTATTTTGGTAGACAGTTTTCTACATGTCGGGTCTTGAAAACGCATATAATACGCGCCAAGGTACTACATCTGGTACCCTGTTCACAGGTTCAACCGCCCCACTTGAAGACGATGAACAATATTTCAACCTTTCTCCAATGCTGTATCTTGCTCTGCTCTCCGCAGCCAGGCGTAAAAAGTGGTCTAGAAGAACAACGTGAGTTCCGAACGCTGCTCTTGCCTGCCTTCCGGGCACTAAATCTCTCTTTCGAGCTGAGCCGTTCGCTACCGATTGAAAAGTACGACGGCACCATCTCCAATAATGTCTCCCTTGCTTCCCGACTCCAAAACAGCTGCGACGGCTGGGAAGGAGCGGTGGTAATGAATAGCCAACGATTCGAAGTTCTGGGCGAGTTCTTCGCATATCCATACTTCTACTTCCAACTGATGTTCGCAACAGTGCGCGCCCCTTCAACGCCAGACCCGAGCATCGCGTTCTTGATTCAGCCGTTCGAACCTTTGCTATGAATTCTTTGCACCATTGTCATGTCCATCTTAGCGACAATATCATTTATAATCAAAAGAAAATTTGCAAGAAATATCGATTCTGCTCTGAGCTGTTTTTCTCGATTGATTATGGATTTATCGATTGCGATATTGTGCGTCTGCTACTCGGCAAAGCTGAGGTCAACTGCTATCCCCACTTCAAATGTGGTCGAGAGAGTCCCAACGTTTGCTAATTTGGCTCAGCAAGTCCGTCAAAACGAGTACACTCTTGTGATCAGCTCGATGACCGATTATCGATTCGAGTTCATTAATAGCTCGACAAGTGAAGATGTAGTGGAACTGCGGGAAGCGCTTCTCGAACATCCGCCGATTTTAGCGAAAAATCGCGATGAAATATGTGCGTTCTTGCACAGGCGAAATGACACTGTGAAGTACTTTACGATCGATATTCCTTCATTGGAGGCGTACTGCAAGGGCAGCATTTTGGATATGATCTATAAGATAATCCCAGATCAGCCAATTCGTATGGCGGCGATGGTGTTTTCGTCGAGGGCGACACCGGTTAAGCTTAAATTGAATGAACTAATCTCGATGGGAATGTTCCGTGTGGATGAGATAAAGACGAGTCGAAACTTTTTGGCAAGCAATCGGGCAAAGATTGCTCAGCTTCCAGAAAACGATGTCGCAGC
>JAQGBB010002014.1:0-11864 GCA_034691745.1 Prismatolaimus dolichurus | reverse complement strand
CCCCCCCCCCCAAATCCAAATCTGACCAGTAAGCATCCTTCTTTTTTTGTCGCTCGCTTCGCTCGCTCGTCTGGCAGGATGCAAAAATAGGTCAATATCCTGTGTTTTTTACTGTTTTTTTTTTAAAGAAAACAATTTAAAAATTTTTTTCTGAAAATGACTTCATAGAGAAAACTGTACGTGTGAACTTGTCTTTTATTAGATGCTCCGATTCACCTTAGATGTGCCGAGAAATTTTTCGGCTATAAAATCTTGGTTGGCGACAACGGCAAACTCCTTGCAGACGCAAAGAGCGCTAAGAAGCTCCAGGTAGCAGCGGTTCTAAAACGACGAAGTGAAAAACTGATCAGTTTGAGTACAGAGTTGACTTTACCGCTATTCTGGGATTGCAGAAAGAATCGCCGAAAATCGCGAAAGAAATGTCGCTGAATTCGCCGATTTTTTTCGCGGAACAACCGATTCCCTAAGCTTGAGCATTTCTCTCTCTCTGAACACAGCTGCGGACCTTGTTTGTTTCGAGCGCACCAAGGATCCGCCTGATATCGTTTTGCGTAAGACAATTGATCACACGTCGATTGTCCTTGATCATCTTCACCATCATCTCGCAAGCGCTGGTTCCAATGTCGTTCTGAAAACGTATGATTTATATTTTTGAGTTTAGTGTATTCTGCATATCATTTTCTGTATCCTGCGTATTTTTATACGCTGTGGTTTTTTATTTTTTCGTCATTCTGAGCAAATTTCCTGGTGGGTAAAGTGGATGGAAGTCGAAGCTCCTACCCCTTTTACCGGCACCGTCAGCTGCTCCATGAAGAACTTCAAATGGCGTGCTATGTAGAGCTTATTCTTTGTGCTCTTTCCAGACAGATAGGTTTTGAGGACGTTGTAACATTCGACGACGACGGGTTGCATTGTCCTAAGAAAACTGTTTTGCGATTGCGAAACGTCGTATTTCCGGTTCAATACGAAAGGTTACGTTTCGTTTTCAGTGCCTTTGATCTTGCACTTCAGAAGCTCGACAATGATGTCAATCACCTGAAAATCTTATTTATATTCGTTTGATTTAGATGGTCGTTGGACACGTGACCATGAAGTTTCGAAGCAGCTTTTGCTTCTGCTTGTTAGGAGTTTTGTTGACGAGCATGAACTTCCTCAGCTCGGTGAGTGCCTAGATTGAAGAAAAACGCAAAACTCGTCGATGATTTCAGCGCTGCCGAGAAAAAGCCATCACATTTGTTTACTGTGATAATTTTCTGCTTCCGAGACGGCGACAGAATGGACTTCGCATTCGAGAGCGAAAATATACGAGTGAGCTAAAAATCAGCTTGCGAGCTGGTTCAGCGTTACAGATCGGTAATTCAAATCAATCTCGCACATGAAAAATTTAAATGTCATAAATTAGAAATTGTTCTGGAACAGTACGGAAGAGGCTTGAACACCCAGTCTATGTGTTAATTTCGATTTTTAGATCGAAAGGGAAAAGCAGTTGTGGTGTTTTTTCCGAAAGAAAACGGAAAGGAAAATTTTCCGTTTTCCGGGTTTTTTTGCCGGAAAACGAAAACGAAAAATATTTTTTCTGACTGCCCGAAACGGAAAAAATTGAAAAGGCAATTTTTCCGACTGAATCGGAAAAGGAAAAAATATTTTTCCATCTTTTTCCGCCTCATGCTTGCAAAATATTTCGAATTTTGAGGCTAGAAATTCGGGTTTCGTGATCATAGAATTATCAAAATAGCTCTGCGTCAAATGAGTTGCATCCAACTGGTTGTTTTTGCGTTTGCAGCAGTCCTCAAGCAGCGAAACTCCAAAAAATCTAAATTTAGTAACGTTTTTGGGTTAGGCGGAAACGGAAAAATTTCCTTTCCGAACCGTCCCGGAAAAAGGAACAAGTCGGATGTACCGATCCTCGAGGCCACTGACGCAAAACCTGTTTTCGACTTCAAATTTGATGTTTCTGACTTCAAAACAATACCAGAAAAAATGCAAAAAAGTATGTGGAAAAGAGAGGATTCGAACCTTCGACCTTTGGGTTGGCGTTACGACTACCAACCATCGACCGCAAACTGTGAAGAGTGCCATATGGTAAATACACACACCATACTTCAGCCAAATCCGTTGAGGCGTTCAGGAGTTATGCGCAAAACAATATTGCATAGTGTGTGTCAGTGGGCCTGACAATCACTTATGACAAAAATTATCGATGACACGAAATTTTTTAAGCATACCATACGGAAATTGTGCACACCAAATTTGAGCCAAATCCGTCAAGGCATTCTCGACTTATTCGAAAAACATGCAAGTTTTACGTGGTAGTGGGCCTACTGGAGCGGCATTCCCGGGGAGTATTAGGCCCCTGGGGCTCATCTTCGAACTTGAACCTACATTTGTCCCAAGGTGCTTCCACAAAAAATTTCGCTATCGAGCCGCCCGGAAACGGAAGAGTCAAAAATCGCCACGGAAAAAACACTCCTTCGTTTTCACATTCTAGCGCGGCTGGCTAGGTGGAAAAGCGTTTACATCGAAGACAAGCTTATGCAGAAAAGGCACCATTCCAGCGACGTAGTTCGCGTTGATGTGCTGCTGTCGTGACACCTTTTGCAGGGCAAATGCGTCCTTGTACACCATGTCCTCTTCGACCAAGATCTATGCAATGCAGTTTTTATGCTTCAACTATGTCTCGGCCAAGAAGCTTGTTATTGTTCAAATGCCTTCGTCAGAACCGCCGTAGACCACTTTATCGAGTCAACCGGATTAGTTTCAGCACTTTGGTTAGACGGCTTTAGCTCATTCGCTAAAAGAGAGCGAATTTTTGTGACTTGACAGGGAGTTCTATGAAATTCGACTGAGACTAGGCAACACGCGCCTGGTCTCAGGCCCCGTCGTCTAGTCCCGCGGTTCCGCACGATCCCTACCCCTACCACTTTCCCGTCGCCTGAGATCCCGTGGGACAGCTACAAAAAGTGCAAAGACGTTGATTTCATCACCTGGATTTGAACTACCGACCTTCAGCTCATATTACCCGACTCCACTAACTGAGCTATTCGGTTACTTCTAAAATTTTGACCAAAGTCACGCGTTTTATATCGAGAACACGACGCGAGCCGCCAGCCAGACACGGGGCGTGATTGACAGCGCGTGACTGACAACCAATCACAGCACGTTTTATCAGCTTAGAACAATGAACAGCCAATACGAAGGTGTCGGCCGCAGTCTCAGCGACGCTCTGTGTAGAACTCGCCATTTGTAGTGCTCGAAGAAGAGATCACGTGACCGTAGCTCCTCCCCACGTGGCCGGGTAGGGCAACCCCTGGTCTCACAGACAGTGAATACCGCCCTTACGAGTGTGAAGCCAATGGCCAGAAACCACGTGTTGCACGCGGGCGTAATCCTCGTAGTAGACAATGTCCTCATTCTAGGCAGACGTGATTTACGAGCTAACACTTCTAGGGCAAATTTTTACGTCTTCACTTTTGCAACTGGAAATAATCTGAACAGAGTTCGAGGATCTCTCCCGTCGCTGCAGAGGCAGACACGCTGTACGTCGTCGACGCACGCAACGCAGAGATACTGTCGGGAGGTCACGTGGCGGAAGCGAACTTGTTCCTCCCATGTGATTGGCGATCCGTCGAGAGGGCTCTTCTGCCTTTCGATCTGCCAGAACGTTACGGCCGAGCTTGACGGTTGCAAGGTTTTCGGCTTGAGCGGATCAATTGGCCGAATTCGCATGTGCACTACAATTGTGGCCCCCTCGTTTGATTTTTAACGCATTTCTAATCGCTCTCGCAGATCATGTTGCTTACAGTTCACGATACGATCGTCAAGTTCAGTCGCAGTTTTATCTTCCTTGTATTGCCTTGAGAAAGCTGAGAAAGGAAAGATAATAAATTATGAAAAATGTTGTTTTCAAGCAACTTCTGAAAAAATCTTATTTTTTTCAGAACAGGAAAATAATTTTTTTCGTTGCTGAACAAATTTTATTCATTCGAGTAGCGGAATTACCGTCAGACGCAACACGTCCTTGCAGCATTGCCGCAACGAGGTATGCTTCAATCTCGCGATGAAATAACCGAACAAAAGATCCACCCTAAAAAATTGTTTCAGCAAAAATTTCAGTCTTTCTACGTATCACCTTCCGCGAACCCTGATCCGTTTGTCCTTTGCGTAAAACTCTCCTCTAGGCGGCTTTAGGGGACGCTGGTACAGAATTATCGTGAAGCCCGAAGCTTTTACCGAAAGGTTGAGTTCGTAGCTTAAAACAGGGTTATCGAAAATCTTGTCGAAGATAATCGCCGGTCAAACTTGGCACCTTTGGCTGTAGATGGAACTTTCGCCAAACGGGTTCTTGCTGCGTCTGAGGAACTGCTCGGGTCGCTTGATGCTCTCAAATGCGACGAGGTCTCCATATTGAACCTGCGCGTACACATAGATGAAAAAACCTTTTTTAAATTCAAAACGCTGGTGTCAAAAAGATACGCACATATTCCCCATCCGATTTCACTTTGTATCGTGGTTTTATTCTGAACTGAGCTTCTTTGCTGTTTTGCTCTTTCAGTTCGACCTGAAAATGGTGCAGAGAAACAACAAGATAGAAAATTATTAAAATAAAAACGCTGAGTCAAGAACATATAATTCCAAATGAAAAAAATCGCAAAAAAGTTTGATAAAATTAAAATTCACACGTTTTTGCTTTTTCCTTCAAAAATTTTGACGCCATTTCGCTGAATGCTTGGCATTATATCAAAATTTTGTTCTCGATTTCAGGGCGATAGTACTACTATTAAACCGAAATTCATTTCGTTTTTTTTTGTGAAAAATGTGAAAAATAATGTGGTAATATGTAAAATATATAAATTTTGAAGACCATACGTACAAGCATGTTGCTGCCCTCTGTAAACGATGTCTGCAGCGGACTCATGTGAACGAATTTGTTGGAGAACACGTGCCGGAGTTGTACTATCTGCCCGTACGCAACCATGGTGCCCGTCTGCCGGGCTTGCGACAGTTTGTTTTCCTCGTCCTCATTTTCGGCTGCTTTCTGAAAGAATTGAAGGAATGAGAAAATGCAGGATCTGTATGTGCCGACCAATTTTTACCTTTGCTTTGTTGTAGTCGTTATCGTTCTCATTATTTCCCTTATCATCTTCATCCGCTTCATCGTCACTGCGCGCTGGCGCACTTTTGGATAATTTCTTGTTAAATTTGTAACCACTTATAGCGCATACTTGAAATACGATAGCTGCAAAAGGCGGTAGAGAAATAATTTATCATTTTTAACTAGAGCTTGGCTGGAAAAGCCCCGCCAGAGCCTTACAACGCGACATGCAAATGGACTTTGTGGTCGTTCAGATATTGCGTAATAAAAAATTCAGATACCTTGACTCTTTCTTTCACTCTGGCTAAGAAGAATAACGCATGAAGATGAACTATGGTTTACACGTTAGGCAGTCATTGACCAAACACCTCTCCTCCATCTAGCAATATGTGGACCATCTCTATATACGTTCAAAATAGTTAAATACACACAAGTGGTGTGATGTTTTTAAAATTTAGCGGTAGCTATCATTAAAGACGGTCAATTGGGCTTCAAAATTTCAAAAATCGAATTAGCAGTCTACGAAATACATAGCTCTGACTCAAAGTTAGACGACAAATAAGGCTTAACCAAAAACACTATGAAAATATGGCCTTTTCCCCTTTTTCAGATGTTGCTTTTACTGAGGTTATAAACGGAAAAAAGGTAATTCCTGATACGCCTGGGCACAGCAATTTCTTATTTTGGCCGATTAATTTTTAATTTCAGGTAACTTCGCACAAACCAGAAATATGTTACTATACTTGTACTAATCTCAATAAACACAGCTTGCTGTCCGCGGTCTTTTCAGCAAATAGCTAGCCATGTGGTTTCGGCTAGCCGACGGCCACGTTTCGAAAGCGGGCGGCTGCCTGCTTCTTATCAGCAAATGTGCTGGAGTACAAAGTTATAAGCTCGCCGGCGCGAAAGGGGTGCGCCGAGTAATGTGTGAAAGTCTGTGGTTGCATCACAAAAAACGTGTGCAGCGTGCCGCCGTGGTTGCTGGACAACAGCAGCAGCTATCGCAACCGAGCCACCACCGAGCATAAGCTGCCGGCTATTGGATGTTCTCCCTTAGTCCTCTCGTCAATCGATTTTGCGAAAAGCAGATCGCCTACCAGAAAAAAGTTTAAGGACACCAAAGCGACAAGGCCAGTAATGCCGCCTCGCGTAGGAAAAATCTCTCATTATGTTCAAGGGTTTTACTGTCTTATTATTTAACCAACATTAACTTGCTATTGTTTATTTCATATTTATATTTTTTCTTAGTATTTTTCTTTTTTTCTTTTAGTGTATATAATTCAATAAATTTGCGCTAATAAGTTCTTTATTTCCAGCATTTTTGAGGCCCAAATTTTTTTAAGAAGATCAGCTGCTTAATCCCCTAACACACGCATAGGTACCCTCTGTGCTGGGCAATTCTGGTGCCTCTTTGTTGTGGTCTTTTCCAATTGCCAACTCGGAGTACGCTGAGCTAAAAAGTCGGCTTGCGAGTATTCAAAGCCTTCCCAGGGTGGAAACATTGCAGACCTCGTTTGATAGGCAAAGACGTAACCCTGCTGATCTTTTTCCTCGGCGATGAAAAGGCAAACGTAGTCGCCAATACAAACTGGTTCCGACTTGCTACTGACGATGTCGTCGCCTTGCCGCAGACCACCTTCGTCTGCGAAGAGACCGCCGACGCCTTTGAATGATGTCATTGCCGGAAATATCGATCGATAATGCAACACACTCAAAACGACCTTTTTTGATGCTCTCAAATAGAGCCGAGATGAGCTGCACCGCTTGTATGTGCTGAGGCGCTGCTTTGTTTGTATTGTGGTGCGACGGGTTGTCAAGGAGCTATGATATACGAGTCTCTGCCACCGGAGTCATTGTTCCTCCATTTCGCCTTTCTAGCGGGTAGGCAGCAGTGTGCATCTCTCTACCCTAGTTCGGCTTCTCGTCACCTTTTCCTATTATTTAGTTGACAAAGCACATAGATTTACACCAGAGTAATCCTTTCAGTTCTTAGCTACCAAACTACTAAGAAACATTTTTCAACTCAGTTTTGACAGTCTTGCGACAGAAAAATCAGACAAAAATGGTCACGGTCACTTTACGCCATGAAGCGTACATTGCGGGATCAGCTAAGTCGGTCAGTTCATCACAAGGTGCCATAAATTCGACTTCGCCGTAAGGGATTTTCCATAAAGGACGTCCGCTTAAAATTTGAATTTTTTTACCTCCCTCCTTCCCTTGTCCACGCAAGTCGTCTATCCTCACGTGTTAAAATTAACATTATGTCCGCGGAGCCCGACCCTCCCCAGGGACAGACGTCCTTTATGGAAGTCCCCTAAAACGACACGACTTCGACCGCCGTTTACTGTGAGGTAGTCACTCCCCATGACATCTTCGCTCAAAGCTTTTGCTTCAACAATGCGTAGCTCTTCTTCCCTCGGCCAGTGGGTATACTGTTTTTCACCGATCTTCTTGGAGATCATCCATTATTTACGTAAAGCAAAAAATTTGAATTTTTCGATCTTCCCTCCCCCTTGGCACGGTTTTTACGTGTAATAAATAGGCTATCTTTTACACATGATGTCACAGTTGGCCCGATGGTTAGCCGGCTTTTCGGCACCGGTATGACAGCACCGCCATTTCAGCACTAGACATTTCAGCACCGCCATTTCAGCACTGCCACACTGTGCACTTCAGCACCGGCGTTTCAGCACCAAGCAAAGCATTTAGATCCGTCGTTTCAAGTTTTCCTTTGAAATAAACACTAATTATTTTAATCCATGTGAAAGTTACATGTTTCTAGATTTTTTGCAATTTTTTAGTTAGTAAATTTGCATTTTCTACTGAAGCCAGTCTGTAGATGACGATAGTAAAGTGATCGTGCTTTAGTAAAGTCAAGCAGATTGCAACTTCAACTTCTACTGACATCAAATAAGACGCACCCACGTTTACAGAATGTCTTGGAATTTTGGTGTGTTTCTCTGTGGAAGCAGGAACGACGTTTACTCTACTACACATGAAATCGGGCGCACGCTTTTTACAAAAAGAACAAGTGCAGGCATGTTTCATTTAGCAAGTGCAGCCTCAGTTACAAGTAATCATCATCAATTCTGAAAGTCGACAATATTAACATGTATATGCAGCATGTGAAATTGCAACATCTTTGACGCGTCTACCTTCAGCTCAGCAATTGATTGAGTTCAGAGGCAGCGGCTAGAAAAGCAGCTGGAAATATATAATTTCACTCAATGCGCGCCGTCATGTTGTGCGCGAGTGCTCCGATGAACTCTGCCTCGCTGATCGTTGTGGCTGTTCCATTGCTTTCAAATGCAAATTAATGTGCTCTTCAACAGAGAGAAGCAGCACAATTGAGCCAACCTTAAGGGAGCGTCCATTATTTACGTAAACGGCTAGGGGGAAGGGGTTGGTAAAATGTTTAAGAACATTTAGACGGGGTGAGGTGGGTCCAGACCATTGGTTACGTAAATATTGTCAGTAGCTTAGATCCGAAAGTTTTGCAAATTTAAAGCCAAACGAATGTTAGATAGTAGTTTATGATCCACCTTCACCAGCTACTGTCATCGAGGTAAGGTTAAGAATGTAGGCAAGCATATTTGCGCGCTTTGTCAAACCCATCACAGTTGTAGTGTGTCGGTGTGAGCTTTGTCTCTATATTGTGTCAGCTTGATAAGACTGCAAAATGCACAACACAATGGCCCACTACCCCAAATTAGCTTAAATTCACTCCAATTAACCAAAAATTGTTCAAAGTTTGCCCCAATTTTTTGCAAATGTGTCCCAATTTCCCCCACTCTAGACATTCGTATGTAGCGCACTTGCAAATGCTATTTCTTACATTTATTGCGTTATTTTACGTGTACGGCAGTCGTTTGTCTGTAATAAATAAATGTGGTGCTGAAACAACGGTGCTGAATAGCGCTGCTGAAATGCCGGTGCTGAAATGCCTAGTGCTGAAATGGCGGTGCTGAAAATCAGCTTGAGTGCTGAAATGCCGGTGCCGTAAAGCCGGCATACCGAGGTTAAGACTTGTTAGAAAGTGGGCCCTTACGGACGGCGACAATATAGACGGACGAACGGTCGGAAACCCCAGTGGCGGAACGTTCAGAAGATTGGCGACAGCAAGGCATCCTAACCGCAGAGCCCAGTTGAAAAAGGTTTTAGGCTTTGGTGTGCTTGCCGAATCTAACAGCTTGCACAGCAAACCCAGCAAACCAACGGAAAGATAGATTAAAGACACAGTTTCGGCGCAAAAGCTTGTTTACTATGAGTGAGTTCCTACAAATCGTCGCGTTGGTCTTCCTTCATGGCCAGCTTGGTGAGAACGCAGTCCCCTCATCGGTGAGCAACGTCGGACAGAGAATGAACGGCGATAGCAGCGTCGGACTCGCAATCGATGGACCGAGCACAATCGGCGAGAGAAGACAGGGCGAAAGGACGCCTGGCGAGAGAATCTGCGGACTAAGCAAGCTAGGCGACAGAATCTGCGGGTTGAGGACCTGCGAGCTGAGAATGTCGGGATTGATGACCTGAAAATTATTGATTATTCGACCCGCGAACATTGATCAATCTTCCAAAGGCGTACCTGAGGCGACAAAATTACCGGCGAGAGGACGTACGGGTTGAGAACGGACGGCGACAATACGGACGGGGAAAGAATTTGCGGACTGAAGAGCATCGGCGAGAGAATGAACGGTCCGAAGATGTACGGCGAAATAATGTACGGCGATTCGACGATCGGTGTCTTAACCGCCGGCGACGACGCATTTACTGGATCTAAACCGAGGGCAGATTTTTGTCGAAATTTGTATACCGCCAAGTGCGTTTTGAATGCTAGAAGTACTTTTCCGTGGTTTTACCGAAAATGGTCGGTTTTCGATAAATGGCGCCAACCATCGTCTCGGGCATGGAGATCGCAGCGCCTTTCGGCCCTGTTGGATCCATCAAACTCGCAAGATCCATTAGCGCCTCAAGCTGCTCCTCAGTGAGATCCCTGTTGGCCTTGTACCACTGGCGCCACTCCTTCCTAAGTGTTTCGTTCTTTCGCCAAACCTTCTTGTGAAAATCAGCTAGCTTGTTGATGTCGTCGTCGCTCAAGCTGCGTGCGTCCAGCTTTAACCAGTTTTCGGCATTCTCTGAATCCCCGTCGTCGAGCAGCTCGTCTGTGAATGTTTCGAGCTTCACGTTGACGTTGGTCTCAGAAGCTTCAACTACTAGCCGATTGACGGCTAATCGAATAAACTTGGATTGTCCATTGAGAAAAGTGGAGAGCGGAATTATCGAATCCGTTTGATTAAAGCTCGTCGCTAAGGATGCAGGAAGCGTGAATTCGCTAGAATTCTCTTCTTTCGATGAGGGCAGCTTGTGCGGAAGCGGATGACGCGGAGCACTCTTTTTGAAGTGATCTTTCGAAGGGATGAGCATGTTCTTCCAGACCACTTTGATGCTGATTATCATGGCTGCAAATCGTATTAGTGCACATTGGAAGGTTTAGATCTTCCCGAAAAGTCAAAGGTTTAAGTACATCTACAATTGGCAAGTTGTTTCGAAAACTTTTTAGCTTGAAACTTCTAGCGTTGTAGTTGGGGGGAGGGCAAGGAGGCAAATGGGCACACAATTTTGCTCCATGTTGTCGCATTCTGACCACATGCTACAAGTAAGGTAATTTTAAGTAATTTTTAGGGTAAGTGGGGTAATTTAGGGTAATTTTTAGAATAATTTTGGGGAAAAATTTCAAATTTTATTATGTCCATCTGGGAAAACTTCTGTGAAAAGATTTCGTTGGCAGACGGAAGGCATTTTTAAAAATTTGCTTCAAGGGAGAAGGAAACAACCCTAAACTACCAGCCCTAAAACTTTTCAGCAATGCAAGCTACGTTCAGAAAATGTCTGCAAAATTTCATAAAAACCGAATTTTTATTTTTGAGGCACTGATCAATTCTACAGGAAAATGACGCTTTTTCTATGAGGCGCCTTTTTAAAAATTTTACTATTTTGACGCTTTCGTGCAGTATGCCCACGTGGAAACTGTCTAATGTTGACGAGTTCTAGGATGTTCAAGAGTACTACGCAAAGTTTGCTTGTTCATGTTTTTCGGCCTTGAGGGTCCATTCGCTCAAAACATACCGCTAATCAGAAATGTGACCGCGAAGAAAGTGAAAACGATGTCTCGACGAATGGAACTGAAGCCGTTTGACTGATTCTTTTTTTGTGCGACGATATAAAAGCTGTCGCGAAACATTCAAATTGACAACAATTGTGGTTCGTCCCGATGGATAAACTTGTTAGCAAACAAAAACTTTCAAACGCTTTCCTCTGACAAACAGGCAGTCAGATCAAAGTCGCTCAGCCCCGAAATTGATACCATCAACGTGACGTCCAATCCGTGCCATTGGTGCGCAACAATCTAAACACCCATTACTATCACCATGTGAGAAGACGCAAAAAATGGTCGATCGAGTCACACGTCATTTGCACTTCTAATAAAACGACTCATTCATTGCTGGCACGATCCATTTAGTGCTAGAAGTGTCGATGACCGGCAGTATCAACAACACGCTGAGATAGTGTTTTTTCCGAGGTGATTTTCGACTTTTCCGTTTCCTTCCTTTTCCGGGACGGATTGGAAAGGAAATTTTTCCGTTTTTGTTTAACCAAAAAACGATAGTATTTTTAAATTTTTTGGAGTTGTCGCTGCTTGAGGACGGCTCCAAAGGCAAAAACAACAAGCTGGATGCACCTCGTATGGCGCAGGGCTATTTTATAAACGCTATGA
>JAQGBB010002013.1:0-11864 GCA_034691745.1 Prismatolaimus dolichurus | reverse complement strand
AGGCGCCGTCATTTGGAGGTAAAGTGTCTCTTCTAACCTATGTTCGAATCATGCAATCATAATTTCGTAATGTCTCTGATTAGCAGCTACAACGGTTGCCGTACTAAATGGAGCTGCCGGATACGGACAACCTCAACCGCCTCCAGTTGTTGGATACGGGCAGCCGCAAGGTCCTCAGCCACCTCTGGCTGGTTATGGAGGACAACCTCAACCGCCTCCAGTTGTTGGATACGGGCAGCCGCAAGGTCCTCAGTCACCTCTGGCTGGTTATGGAGGACAACCTCAACCACTTCCAGTTGCCGCAGGATATGGGCAACCACTGCCTACGCTGCCACCTCAGCCTGCAGCCGTTGGATACGGACAGCCAGTTCCTCTTACTCAAACAGTTGCCCCTCTTGCTCAGCCGATCGCTGCTGGATACGGACAGCCAGCTCCTGTTACTCAGCCGGTTGCTCCTCTGACTCAGCCAATCGCTGCTGGATACGGACAGGCAGCTCCTGTTAATACTCAGCCGTTCACTCCTGCATATAACCAACCTGCGGTCACCGGCTATGGGCAGGCCCCTCCGGCGCTTTCTTCTGCAACGTTCACACAGCCGCCGTCTGTTGGAACTACTGGACTTTATGGCCAACCTCCACCTGCTCAGCCATCCGGATACGGTGGACAGTTGCCTCCAGCCGTTGCCAGTGGATACGGTCCAGTACAGTCCACTGTCGGCTACTTACAAGCGCCGGCGACGACGGGAGGATACGGAAGTGTACCGGCGTCGAATCAAGCGAATTTTGTAGAAAGGAGTAAAATTTTGATCAGCATCGTAAAAATTATATCCTCTACTGCGCATCGATGATTTTTAACAATCTAGGCGAAGCCGCGGTCGAATCAGTGGCAGCGCGTTTCTCGCCTCCTGGAGAAGAACAAGAAGACACGTCTGCTTTGCAACCATTTCCACAGCCTGACGGTATCTTCAATGAAAAAAACGTTTAGAAAAGCTACTCTCCACTCAGCTATGTTCTTATTTCAGAGACAGTGGTCGGTGTTCCACGCGTGGTCTTTCCTGCTCCAACGCTGCTTCCGCAATTTACGCCTCCGGATGCAAGCGTCGACTGTTTTCGAATGTTTCCAAACGGTGCCCTCTTCAACTCGCAACCGATTATGCGTCGTGGCGCTATCACTACGAAAGACTGCGAGGCACTCTGCCTGACCTACAGAGACGCTTCGGGAGTTCGCTGTCAATCATTTACTCACTTTCGTTATGTCCTCGACTGTGAACTCTTCTCCTTCGCGGGCAGTGCTGGAGGCAACCTCGGACAGCGACTAGACGCAGACTACTACGAAACGACTGGTCTCTGTAATAAGTCGCCGATCGACGGTATAGCTATCATAAGCTATGCTGGCCCTCCAACGTTTGATCAGGGGATAGAAGGACCAACTTCCTCGAAAAGTACACAGCTAGCTTTTCGATGGAAAACCAAAGATTAGCTGAAAATTAACCAAACATCAACAGAATATTAAAATAACTTCATGTTCATGCTACTAGCTGTCTGCTCTGCAAACGAGGTGCCTCGCTTTATGGTCGTTCACAAGTACATCATGGAAGGACGCGACGACATTGTGCTCACGGGCATATCGCTGGAACGTTGTCGAACTGCATGCGGCGAGAACAAGGTGAACAGCTAGACGTGGTGAAAGTGCGAATTTCTGTAATTTCCTGAAATTCAGGGTCTCAGTACTCCTCGATGATCATCTAATTGCTTTCCGTCTAATTTGCAGGCAAACGGTCGGAAAATTACATGCAAGTCGTTTGATTACGATTCGGAAACAAGCAGATGTTCTCTTTCATACGATGCAGCTATTCCAGTGGGGACAGGCAAATTTTCGAAAAGCATCAGCGGCAACTACTACGAGAAATTCTGCCTTGATCGTGCGTATTGCATTTCATATGCCGCTTCCGATTAATCCCACAATTCGCTGTTAGCCTTTTGCTGAGCATAATCGTCGAAGGGGATCTCCCACAAAAGACGTCAGACCGTAGGGAGGAAGGGGGTCGGGACTTTTCGGACATAACGTTAATTTTAACACATGGGGATACGCGATTTTTGCGGACAAGGGGGAGGGGGTTCAAAAATTGAAATTTTTCTCCTACGTCTTTAATGGAATACCCCAGGGATTATTACGGAACACGGAGAGGATACTTATTCTGGAGGGGGATTACTCAGAAAAGGACTGCAAATTGTTTTGAAGACTTTTGCAATACTGCAGCTGTATGTATTTATTTGAGGCCAGCAAGCTCGATTTTGCCCGCAGACGTTCCAGCGTTCACCGCAGATGATCCTGTTCGGCTTCGCAGACGTAACTGTTGAGGCACGAAGCTTCGCCGAGTGTTTAAAAGCTTGCATCAACGCGCAGAATATCACGTGCACATCCGGTGCGTGCCGTAACTCTGCTTGGAAGTTCACCAATAAACTCTATATCTTTTCTAGGAATGTTTTACTACGAAGTATAAATTCGGTAGCAAAAACTTGGTGAAAGACCGCATTTTGAAGTGCTTCTTCGTTCACTCACAGGAATCTTCGTGTATTCTTAACGGCGAAAACCGTCTCACTCAGGCAAGTCTGTTCACGTTGGAGACACACGACATTGTTGATTACTTCGACAACGGATGTAAGCCCAATTCGGCTACTATTTCCGGTAATAAACCTCGGCGGATCCGTCCTCAAGCAATGTCTCTAACCTCCAAATTATGTCTTAAAAAGATCAACAATCGCGAGTATCCAATGAGTTGCTCATGCGGATAAACCAGAAGCATGTTCAGCTAAAGGAGATCCAGCCACTCAAAGCCGCGGTCTTGGACGGTGGAATTAGCGAAAGACGTGTGCAGCTGAAAGAGATCAATCTGCCGCGAAATGCTCTCGATAATCGTGCCGAGTGGTCCGACTGGAGTCCCTGCGATGACCACGCGCAGCGCTTCAGGACGCGACTCTGCTCGGCGCCAAATCCGAACTTCTGTTCGCATCAGACCGAGTCGTGCACCGACGGACATCGAGGCGAAGGTTTGCTCATAAGACCATCTCCTTCGTGCTCACATTAGGCTTCGGGGAAACTCTTAACAGGGGCGTAGCTAGGTTAGCGGGCAGGGGGCTGCCAAGCCAAATTTTTTTGTCCAACCCCCTCCCAAATCGATACAAAAATGGTTTTCAAGCCATTTTTTCCGGCGGAGGGGGGAGCTGGAGCCCCCTCTTAGCTACGCCCATGCTTAAAGTTTTGGTTAACAGCCTTTGCTGCAGATAGTTACCGGCAGATTACGGTATGCACCCACATTTGACTGCATGCCTATGTCCTCCAGTGGCCGGTTGACGCATCTGAATTATGCATTGGCCTATTTCGCGCGAAACATTAACTTGCTAACTAGGCAATAAATTCTTATAACAAAGCCCTTATGGTTAATTTCCCCGAAGTCTAATGAGTGAGCTCGAATTTTCGTTTTTCTCTTTGAGAGTTCAACATGAACGACGTTCGAATTCGACTCCTTCCGATTTCGTCGGCCGCGGTGTTCGCCGCCAATGAGAGCTGTCGACCGAATACGTGCTGCTCATATCTGGGATCGTGTCAGATCGGTCTCATCCTCTACGATGACGGGATGCATCAATGGTGTCGAAATCCGTGCACACCAGCTAACAGCAAGAAGCAAACTGCGAAAGCTGAACAAGAAACAGATGAAATTGATCTAACACAGCAGACTCGGTTTTCACGATTTCGTTTACCGTCTCGTACCACAAGTCGATCGTTGGTTACCGATCTAATACAGACCGATTAGTGCTAATCGTGTTTTCCTCCCTTGCCTCTACCGATCCAATCAATAACAAGGCCACTGTCTAGGGCAGTCGACGATTTTCTGCACCAGATAATAATAAAAATGAGGACACCTCCCTTCACATATAGAGACAGGTATACACACGAGGTACATAGTGAATTTCAGGTAAACGCAAAATTTCGTGTCGGCTCTTTCTCTTCTCTCCACGAATATACGGACATTTTTCCCTCTTCTTTGCCCTCGTTTTTTCGCCTCTTCCAGTTTCGATAAAATGCCAATCAAAAATGATTTAAAGGAAAATATGTCGGAAGAATGCTTACGCAAGTGTTCTTGCTGACTCTCGTCGGCATCCAACTTGAGGTCGCCGAAGGTCAGCAACCATATTATCCCAACTCGTATCCGTCCTATCAGTCGACAGCTGCCCAGCAACAACCGCCGCCGGCGTCGGCGACGAACGTCGGCTCCAGCCAATGCTTTCGAAAGTATCCCAACTGTATTCTCGTCAACATTCAACCATTCAACCGACTCACAGGCGTCTCGCTTCAGCAGTGCCAGCAAGAGTGTATGCGCTTTCAGCAAACGAGCGTCGCATGCCGCTCGATGATCTACGATGGTCAACAGCAGGTTTGCGACCTCTTCGCGAGGAGCGCTTCGGATTATCCCGCGAGGCTTATTCAGATCTTCAATCGGGACTACTTTGAGCCAACCGGTCTGTGCAACTTATCGCCAGTCGCCACACCTTATCAACCGGTGCCAACACCGCAGCAAACGGCGCCGCCGCCAGTCGCAACACCTTATCAACCGTTGCCGACGCCGCCAACACCGCAGCAAACGGCGCTGCCGCCGTCCGCTTATAATACACCTCCACCGTACGGCGCCACGTCGCCGGCATTTACGCCGCCTCCGGGCTACGCTAGCCCGACACCGGTAAGTCAGACCGGGTACTATACCCCGTCGACGCCGTCTGGCTACGGCGGTGGGGGTTACGTGCCGTCGACGACACCGTCTGGCTACGGCGGTGGGGGATACGTGCCGTCGACGGCGCCTCCAGCGGGACGCAAATCTTGCTCAACGCAAACCGTCTATATGAAGACCGCTGGATACGAGCTGGTCGGAAGCGATGACGTCGTTCTTACGGGCCTCGACGAGCAACGGTGCTTGGCTGCGTGCGACTCGAATCAGGGCACAAACTGTCAGTCGGTAAAGTTCGACCCAAGCACCTCCGAGTGCATACTGTCGGCGAATGCGGTGGTTCCGAACGGAACTGGAAAGTTTAGCTTGAATCCAGCCAAGGTCTACTACGGAAAGATATGCCTCGATTGTAAGGTGCCGAGGAAGCTTATCGGTGCTGATGGCGAGTTCTGACCAAGTTTCTTTTAATAGCTCCAACCACGCTCACGTGCAATGTTTTCGAGCGAGTTCCGCAGGCTGTTCTTACAGGTTACGCTGACGTAGTAGCCGAGGTAAGCGAACATTCTTTTTCTCATTTGCACTGTCCTTTCCGAAGGCACCTTCCTTCCTTGCTATGTTTTCTTTTATGGGTCAAAAGTTTTGACAAAACCAAACTTTTTGAGACGAAGTGAAATGTTTTCGAAATTATTATTATGTATTGAATGAGGTCAAATAGAATAGAATCGGGTATCCGACACAAATCCAAACGAATTGCAAGAATGTAATTTCGTCAAAGATAGGAAACCCAATCAAAACTTTCGGGAAATTATGTCAGAATACCATGGAAGTTGGGTAATAAAATCCCATTATTTTGATGAAGAAAGTATAGCTTCGACCCCGGCTGGCGAAAATTGGAAAGCGATTCGCAACGGAATTTGTTCCCTTTTCGACTAAATTCATTGTAGGAAGGAATTAATTCATTATTCCAAAAAGAGTCAGCTTGGTGGACACTAGCGACGGTCACAGCTAAAAATCTTTGTAACAGAATCGAAACGTACAAAATTTGAAAAATCGGATAGAATCGGATTGATTTGAATCGATTCAGAGTCGGACGAATCGAATAGAAAGTCTTGGAGAATTATTGGTTGATTTATATTCGCATTGAAGTGCAAAAGCAATTTAGCTATCTCACTGTGCGGAAAATTGATTCAGCAGCTTAGTCGGAAACTATAGTCAGAATCGAAACAAATCAAATGCCTAAAGTCGAATCGAAATCGAACCGAACCTATGCCATTAGGTTCAACGCAATTCAATTCCTTTTAACTGTCGCTAGTGGGCACCTTGGATTTTCTATCTAGGCCCCAAGCGTGACGGACTGCTTGAAGATGTGCCTCAGTGCCCAGCAGAAACTTAATCTCAACTGTACCTCCGGGATGTTCTATCTTTCGGTATACTTATGTTTTCATTTCACTGTGTTTGTAACCTTCCGGAAGTTTCTGCTCTTTCAGGAAGTGAAGAGCAACTGTATTCTAAACCATGAAAATCGACTCTCTCAACCTGACCTATTCAAGCCGGAACCAACAGATTTCGTTGACTACTTTGACGCTTCGTGCGTCTCTCAGTCCCCGCCTGGCGGCGCCAAACAGTTTAGAAGTGTGTAGCCAACTAGCTCCATAGCTGGGCTTTTCAATTCGGGTACTTTTAGCAGCGTGAGGCTTGTTTTAGACAAGCCTATTAATCTACGGGAAAAGCCAACGCCGAAGTCGTTCGAATCAGAAGTCGTTGCGTGATGACTTGATTTCGAGATCTTGTCCTCCATTATTGTCCATGACAGACGACTACTGTGTTACGTCATTGTGTCTGTCTACGCTAGATAGGTTTACTAGGTTTGTCGTCGGCAAGCTCTGAATGTCCATTACGTTACGTACTAGCAGTTGAAGAGCGTACGGTGCATTTTATATGATGCTAAGAAATTCTAGTAGGACTTGACTTGAGAAACCGAGAAACTTATAATTATTCCCCTCACGAGGTTACAGGTCCCATTTCAGCGCACCAACACCGGTACGTGATACTGGAACCTTTTTTGTCCCGGCGCCAGGGTTGTGGCTATGTTGAGAGATATAAATTTAGATAGGGGGTCATCCATTAATGACGTCACCTGCCTGAGTGGGTCAAGGAATTTTCACAGGAAGTGACGCTATATGTATAAGATAGCCTATGTTTATGTGTTAAAGCTAGGGACGAGGGTGGGTGGGTCTAAAAGTGACGTCATTAATGGATGACCCCCAGAGACGCTGTGTTTGGACACCGCTTATTACGAAACTGTGTTACTGTGATCAGAAATGACGGCTGTCTGTCGGGCAGGCAGATTCGTCTGGAAAAGTTGTACACGAAGACGACGGCAATGCACAAAGAAAGAGTGAGGACATGACGTTTTCTATGCGTCTCATCGTAATAAAGTTGTCAATACTCGACAAGAGGCCCTCGTTCCAAAATTGCCTACGCCGTACCTCCATACGTACAGCACCTGCAGTTGCGCATACACGCACGATCCTCGCCTGCCTCCGGTAATAAGGAAGAAACGAGACGCAGTTTTCGAACGGAAACAACATGACGATCGCTGTCTAAGATCGTGAATAAGATCACATCATGTCATCGATCAAACATATAGAAGTTCAATTGTGTACATAACCGTCTAATGTAGTCGATAGAGAGTGTGACCCGCAACAATTATCTCCACCCAAGCAGTCGACAGATCACGTATTCACTCTCCCTTTCTCGCACTCTCCCTCACTCACATCAAAGTCATCTTCGCGGATTTCGTCATGCTGAGCAGATCAACCGACTGATGACGCAACATAATGTGCTTTCGGTATCTCTATCGGAGCTTCTCTGTTTTCGACAAGAAATAAATGTTGAAGCACGCTGTGTATGCTTGCATCTGCGCATTTGAAATTAATTTGTTTCTTACCATTGCGCTATGCGTTGCGCAATTCTACGGCTATTTACCCGTACTCGGACAGCAAGGTGTGGTAATCATTAATTACTACGGGATAATTAAGACGGTTTATTTCGAAATTGAATGGAATGTTTCGAAAATTTGAGTCAAATCGAACCGAATCGATTTGAACAGTCGAAAACATTTCGCTCGAGTCGAATCTGAAATTTGGAAGCGAGTCAAAATCATTCACAACTGCTTAGAGTTGGTATCCAAAAATTGTGTTGAATAGAATCGTAAATTGAGGACAAATCTAACCCGTAGTTGGAAGATTATTAACTCAACTCGAATTCGGAATTCGAGGAGGAGTTTTAATCGAATTCGGAATTAGCAATATTATCAATATTAAACAATCTTAATAAACCAACAAGAAAACGTTTGTCGAAGTAGACTACTCTGAGCTAAAAATCTAATATTTCTAAAAATCGAATAAGTCTAAAAATCCAAAAATCTAATATTTCTGAAAAATCTAATATTTCTGAAAAATCTAATATTTCTGAAAAATCTAATATTTCTGAAAAATCTAATATTTATTAAAAATCTAGTAAATCTAAAAAATGAAAAATCAAGAAATTTGAGTCAAAAGACGATTAGGTTTACACCATTTGATCCAAATGGAATCGAATGATTCAGTGTGATTCTTTCTCCTCGTCGCTATCCGGTTGTGGCGGACATTCTAGCTGAAGCGTTCGCGTTTCTGTCCTTTCAGATAGTAGTACAGCACTGGGCAGCGCCGCTGTGCTAAGTGGAAGCACGAACCAGTGTTTTCGGCGCTACCCCAACTGTGTCGTCATCAATGCGCAGCCGTTCGACCGTCGAACAGCGATTGACCCTGACGAATGCCAACGCCGTTGTCTAACCTTTCATTCTGGAAACTTTGTGTGTCGTTCAATCGTCTACGACAATCAGAATCAAGTGTGCGACCTGTTCACCGTTACCGGCAATCAATCGCCAGCGCGACTACTTCAACTCATCGGACGTGATTACTACGAACCATCGGGGTTGTGTAATCAAAATCTAGCCGTCTTCAACGTTGGCACCACAGACATCGGTGCCGGGGGTGGACATCAAGCTGCTTTGGCACTTGCCAGTCTTGGTGCTGCCGTGCAGACCCCGCAGCTTGTTCGCTTACCGTTTCCTCCACAGGCCCAACTAGCGGCGCCGCAGTACGCAGCACCCGCATCGGCGTATCCGCCTCCTCAACCATCATATCCAGCATCGGCGTATCCGCCTCCTCAACCATCATATCCAGCATCGGCGTATCCGGCTCCTCAACCATCATATCCCGCATCGGCGTATCCGGCCCCTCAACCATCATATCCCGCAGCCCCTTATCCAGCTCCAGTGACCACTTCAGGTATGAGCACCTGGATTATTTTGGTGGTCTTTTTCAACAGTGTGCTGAAGCGGGCAAGATTTCGACAATTGTAGGCTATGCGGCGCCCGTTCCTCCAACGTATTCGTCTACAGTACCGCCTTATCCAGTCACGACTACAGGTGTGTCGTGAGTGGAAGAGCAGAATGGAAATATTGCCAAATCGTATGCAACTCATACATGACGTTGTAGGTTACCCAGCACCGGCCTACCCGGCGCCGGTCACAGCTGCGCCAGCTTACGGTGCACCGGCGTACACTCCTCCTCCCACAGCTGCACCGAGCTACGGTGCTCCTGCGGGTGGCGGCTACGGTTCCGGACCAAACGGTCCACCTTCCGCGACCAGTACGCAACAGATCACAAAGTTCGTACTTGTTGTTTATCTGGACTTGCGTTTTCAGCTTGTCCAAGTGGCCAAGTCCCTACGTTCCTGAAAACGGCAAACTATCAACTTGCCGGAAGTGACGACATAGTTGCGAATGGTCTCTCAGAGCAACAGTGCATTTCGGCGTGCGCGTCGAATCAAGTGCGATGTCCACCCGCCCTGAGCCTTTATAGCTTCTGCATGTACGGCGGTGCTTTTAGGCGCCAAGTGGCCAGCAGCTTACGTGCAAATCGTTCGACTACGATTCGACTGCACAGACGTGCGCCCTCTCGAGTCAGGCTGGTCAGCCGAGTGGAACTGGACAGTTGAGCCCTTCGCCGACGAAAGCTTACTATGAGAAGATCTGCGTTAGCTGTGAGCTTCGTTGTTAGGTGCATTCCGAGCCCGAAGTTGTCGGCTTTTCTCATTTTAGCAGCCTTAGCTCAGCAATGTCCAGGCCCGTTCGTTCGAGTACCACAAATGATTCTCGGTACCGTATTATATCGCTTTGTAAATAGATTTACAAGCGCTTGAATATCTGCGACACACAGTACGTAAGGTGGGCACTGCAGCAACAAGAAGGATAAAACAAAACATCATATGTATACCGCATGAACGTGTGCGTGTACTGTACTGCAGGGACGACCAGTCCAGGGGCCACAGGCCACATGCGGCCCTTTGAATGATTCAAAGTGGCCCTTTGGCCCATCGGCAGACCTCGATTAGCATTGCGTAGAAAGGTTGTTCAGATGTGGTTCCCTGGCCCGCTAAGGAACAAAAGTGGCCCAAGACCGCCAAGACTGGCCGCCTCTGCTGTACTGTATGTAATGAGCGCCCTACCTTAGACACTGGGAAGCGAAATTTTTTGGAATTTTTAGGGGTAAATGAGGTAATTCGAGGGGTATTCAGTGGGGTAATTGAGTAATTGCTGTTTTTAGTCGGCTACGCGCAGCAGACGTTGACAGCGACGTCGATGGCCGACTGCTTGGCCGCTTGTTCCACTGCGCAGCAAAATTACGGCTTCACTTGCACTTCTGGCATGTTTTATTATGAGGTACGAAGCACTGGGTCTTTCTAATTAATGTGCGTGTTCGTCGAAGACAAATGCATGCACGATGACGTCATGCCAGCCAGCAGGATTCATCTTTCCCCATAATAAATCCGCACTCGGGCGCCCTTCTGCTCTTGCAGATACCGCAGATGAACTGCATTCTGAACTCGGAAAATCGAAACACCCAGCCGAATCTGTTCTCGCAAGAGAGCAACGACGTCGAAGACTACTTCGAGCTCGGATGCGCCAGCAGTGGACTCTTTCGCGCTGCAGTCGCGTCGCCAGGCGTGTTGACCAGAGCAGGTTCAATAGCGTGCGTGATTGACCAGCATGAGTTCTCATTGCAGCTCAGAATCGGTTTTCCTCCGCCCTGTCGGAGGGAACGGCCGGCTTTGGGGGTCGATCTTCGCTGACAAACGGCAACGACGAGCTTGCGATCGGCGACTGGACAGACTGGAGTCCCTGCGATCGGCGTTCGCGGCTGCGTGCACGCTATCAGTGGTGTGGCGAATTTAGTCTTCGCGATTGTCCATCTGAGACGCAGCGATGTAGTCTCTCGAATGGCGCAAATACGGGTGGGTCGTTGTGAGTGACTGAGATGCGCTTCGCCGTTTTTTTCTACCCGTTGTATACGCGACGGTCCGGAAATGTTTCGTCGTTACGTAGGCCACGACCCCATTACATAACCCTATGTCCTGCTTAACTCCGTACGAACAGCCGACATAAAGGGTGAAAATTAAGTCCCCTGGGTTACGGTAGCCAAAACTTATATTTAGACTGCATAGTTCATGTGGCACAACACATATGAACTATGCAGTCTAAATTTAAGTTTTCGCTACCGTAATCCAGGGGATTTAATTTTCACCCTTTAGGTTTGCAATGCTATTTCTGACGCGGCCGCTAGGTGGCGAGCGCGCGACTAGCGGGTGACGAGATTCCGCCTTAAAGCTTTGTGCAGCCGCTTTTAGGTATTAGTACAGCAGCTGCAAGAGTAGCTCAGGAACGAGGTTTCAGCCAGCGGCGGACAATGCATCTTGGGTCCTCGCGAGACACACCGTCGGATCGTAGCGCTTCGGGCGAAGATTCCGTCGTGCTCGACGAAATTGAGGCAGAAAACGTTGCAGATTCGCGTCAAGGCGACTGTGGTGGCATCGGTCGTTGTTGTCCATACCAGGGCTCATGCAGATTAGGTAGACTGCAGCGCGGTGACGGAGTTTATCAGTGGTGCACGAATCCTTGTAGAAAGTAATGTTTATGGCACTCTCAATGTAAAGTTTGCACTTCTGAGTCTCCTTGCCAGTAAATCAACAAGGCGGCGCATAAACGACCCTAGGCCCGGAACCGAGACTTGGCCAATTCTGGCGCATAAACGAC
>JAQGBB010002012.1:0-11866 GCA_034691745.1 Prismatolaimus dolichurus | reverse complement strand
TGCCTAGCACGTCACGTGACCGGCGTCATACTTAGGCCGCTGGCCTGTCCCGGTCGGGGTTTCTAAGATGACCCCCGCCTGTTTAAAAAATTTCCAGTACAGAGGCGGGGATTAATCAAGAAAATACGGCACTTACATTTACAAGAACTCGCTTTCGTTTTCACCCTTATATGTGTGTGCACGTTCAGATTCAGAAAATCGTTGATTATGTTCTGTATGTACATGTGGCAAAAGTCAAGAAGCTAGAATTGTCCGATCAGACGACGTCTGCGACCTTTCACTCCTCTCTGTATACCTGACGATTCGGATTCGTAGATTGCGGAAAAGGTTCTAGAAGGGCCGAGAGGAACTGTTCTGGACCAATTTCGACCTTTTATTCGAAATCACACGCGCACGCGTCACGCTGCCAGTAGCAAGAAAGTGCGCCAAGAGCAGCTGAAGCCAAACTCTATTTTGAAGCATTTTTTGATTATGTAGTTGCCTGGAGACATGCCAAGCATGAAGTATGCGTTCGCGAAAGCTTCGTAGTTTTAACGTGTCATCGTTACTCATGTCTCAAATTTCGTTTAATAATACGTTCATATCTTCGTCGTTCGTCGTATGTATGCTAGTTGGCGAGCGGCTATGTCTAAGGTAGTTCCTCGAGCAACAATAAGCGCCTACGAAACTATTGAATGCCTCGATGCCGACAGCTTCTTCGAGCTTCGCAAGCATCTCTCACTTGATGCATGTCTACGTACCGAAGCTACGTCTAGAAAGTGTGTAAACGCAGGATCAATGCAAAAAATGACACAATAAGAATTTTTCTCTTTCGAGTTATAGCTGGCGAGCTCACCTCTCGTTCGGTCGCTTCAAATCGATCGATATCACCGAAGCGATTCACCCACAATCGGCACAACCCTTAAGCACCATTTGGAGCGACTTCTATTCAATTCATCTTCGTTATCTCCTCACTCTAGTCGGTGAACACCTGAAACAATTCACGCTGACCACTCGGTCACGTGACCTTCCCTCGGAGAACGAGAGCGTCGTCCGCGAAGAAACTATCGTTGATCTTTCGATTCTCGCACCGAATCTTCAACGACTCGACCTCAGCAACGCTGACCTAACGCCAAAGGCGATGATTGCAGTCGGCCAACTCGAAAAACTCGAATCCCTCTCGTTGATGAACTGCAACGTCACGCTTCGCTCCGGTGAGATTCCGTCGTCGCCAGCATTCACCTTCAATTGCGCCGGCGACTTCACCGGTGACGAAGAAGCGGAGGTCATCTTCGAAGAATCGATAAGGCTTGCGATCGCGCTTTCAAATCTGAGAGAGCTGCGCGTTGCTTGCAACCATGTCCGCGTTCCGTATCCACGTTCATTGGGCTTTCTCGCAGACGTTCCGTCCGAGGGATTTCGCGTTCTCGACGTTTCTGTGAATCTTGGAAATCTGGTCCAGCTGCGAAACTTCGTCAAAACCCATAACGACCTGGTTGAACTTTCCGTCTTCGTGAACGATACCCTAATGCTATTGGCTCATGGCCCGTCAATCATCGCGTCGTTGGTCGAGAACTGCAAGCAGCTCAAACGGCTCCGCCTGGCCGCGTTTGACTACGAAGTTCTTGAGGATGCTCGCCTTCTCTGCGGTCTTGAATTAATCGATTTTGGCGTCTATGAGACGCCGTTGGACGACGATGAAGTCATCGCGATTTGCGAGCAAAATCCGGATTTGAAAGAGTTCGACCTTCGTAGCCGCTTCGTGACAAGGAAAGCGTACACTTACGGCTTCGCTCGCTTGCATCATCTCGAAGTCTTGAAACTCGACGGTTCGGTTCAACTGGACGATCGGACTTTTGAGCTTGTAATTCGAGCTAACGCGACAGCACTTCGCGAGGTTGTCGTTCGTGAGGTGCGCACGCTAAGCCACACGGCGCTGTGCTCGCTAGGATTTCACTGCACCGCGTTGAAGAAGCTGACTATTCGTCCGTGGACGGTGGGAGTTCCGGAAAAGTATGCGAAGAGGGGTATGCGCGATACGACAGAGTATACAGATTTACCGTTGACCGCTGGGCAGTGGGCGACACCTGCGGCGATGCGCGAGTTTGCAAAGGCCGTCGCCGCTTCGGGCAAGTCGGGAAAGGTGCTGGTCGAGATTTTTGGTACCGAGGATAGCGAGATAGATTTTAAATCGCCGAACGATTTTTTGCCTACCGGACTGGTCAACGTCCGCCTTGCAGGTGCCGGCGCTACATTTGCGTACTAGTATTTCTAAATACTAGCTCGTCTTCCTTCAGTGCTGTTACAATTTGTTTTAATTTCTATTTTGTGCTTTAGTGTTTTGTGAAGGCCAAATCCAAGAGGCTGTTGCTATTAGAGTTAAATGACATAAAAGTGTTCAACGATGCTATAGCCGCACTAGCTATGCATATTTATAGTGTTTTCAGAGTTCCGACTTTGTCTCGGCCCATTTACAGTCGGCGCTTCAAGTGAACACCCGGTCGCGGTGACGCCTAGCGGAATAAGTTGCAACTTCGCGAGAATTTCGTAGAGTAGCGAAAGCTTTCACAGTTCATTAAATAGCATGTTAAAAAAGTAAACACCACGCCACGAAATCTCTGCTCTCGGTGCATTGGTTGACGCTCATCAACGACCCACAATTGCTATGCAAATCGCTGCAGGCTAGCTTAAAATCATATACAAGATGGGAGTTAGACTTTCTTCCCGGCCTCCTTTAGCTTACGTACTCGTTCGGCGATCCGCTGTCCCACTTGTTATTTGTCGGTGAAAAGAGAAAAATCGCCAAATTACGAGTAAAACTAATGAATCGTTTTCTTATTCACTATCTGCCAATAGCGACAAATTTTCAGTATAGAAATGCAACGATTAGTTATTTCTTTCTTGGTTGTTTCAATATAGAGAGCTGTCCCACGTCTGGCAGCCTGTCTGTTGTGGCTATTAGCATTAAGCTCACAGAAGCCGAAAAAATCAATCAGACAATCGAATGTAGTGAAATTGACTGAGTTCGGGCCCACGATGGATACAAAATCCTACAGTAAGTATTTGGAGACATGTTTTAGCTAAGTACGTACTAGACGAAATCTTTACGTGTCGCTTACGACAAGCCATGCAATATAGCATTGTTTTCAGTCAAGCCCAGTTGCCAGGCGACAAGCTATGAGTATTTTATAAACAAACTCGATGAGCGCTCACTTCTGGTGTATTTCCAAGCGCATGTATTACGGCGTTCGAGATGTGCTAGTGCTCTGCACACGTTATTTTTAATAGTCGCAACACTTCTGGAAGCAATGAGTGATTCTGAGCTGTCGACGTACTCAAGCATCGAGTGTTTAGATGACGACTGCCTATCGGAACTCCGCAAACATCTGACTCTAAACACATGTCTTCTGACGGAACCGGTTTCGCACAGGTATGAACGAAGCTAGAAATTCGGATATTTGATCCCGATATCCTCTATAGGCTCGATATTGAGCCGTAGAATCTCCTCCGGTCAAGGCCGCGTCGGGATTGGACTTTATGCAGGTGTGAGCACCCTATAGCCGAGACTATGGGCCTACAAGGGGAGAACGTCAAGTGGAACGAGTCGACCTGGCCGCGAATGAGCCCGAGGAGGCATGCTTTATCGAGGTTAGCGGCCCCGGCTCAAGCTCAGCGCGGTATTAGCCCGAAGCTTTGGGCTCCCCTAGACCGCGTAGAATCCTTGGATCTCGTGTAAAAAAGAAAGGATCAACCTGCTCTTGGCCAGCATAGCAAGTGAAGAAGAAAATGTGCGATGCATAGTACAAGACTGCGATCAGATATATTACATTTAGTGATTTATTGATTGATAATAAAGAAAACGCAACTAAACGCTACTTACTATGTCGTCAACGACGCATTATTTCAGGTGGCGCGAATGGCTTCCATTTGACTGCTTCACATCGCTTGAAGTGGCCGAAATCATCAACTTTAAGCTGGCCGATTTCACCGCATTCGGACGACTGCAAAGCGCCGACTACCTCCTTTATTTCCGTTACGTTCTCGCGCGGATAGGCAAAAATCTTCGCGAAGTAAGCTTCACCGCTGAGTCGCGCGTATCCTTCTACTTCTATCAAAAATCGATCAGCGTGACGTCGAAGGCTGTTATCGACGAAATCGCGAAATGGGCTTCGCAGCTACAGCGGCTCAAATTTGTCAAGGCCGACCTCACCCCCGAAGGTCTAATCGCCATCGGCTCGATCGCGTCGCTCGAGTCTCTCTCCCTGATCGACGGCGAGATAACGGTCTTTTTCGGCGAAATCCCTGCAGCCCTTCAAACGCTGCTCGGCGTTGAGTACGACCTCGAAGATGGTCCCTGTCCGGCAGTTTTCGAAGAGTCACTCAGGCTAACGCTTGAGCAGCTCGCGGGGCTCAAAGAGTTGCATGTTGTGTGCAATCGTCGGCCCCGATCGATATCGTTCCTCTCGCCGTCGTCTCTACCACTTTTACGCGTTCTGAGAATCAGCGTCCAATCAGTGGATGTCTTCAAGCTTCGAGACTTTATTCGCGCCTATGGGAGCCTTGTCGACCTCTCGGTCGAGGCGACCGACGATTTTTTTACCACTGTCGTCCAGTTGCCCGAAAATGACCCTGGCCCATCGCTAATGCGCTCCATCGTCGACAGCTGCCCTCACTTGAAACGACTTCGCCTCAGTCGCGTACAGGGTGACCACGTCTTCGACGACGTTCGCCTCCTGCACGACCTCGAAAATATCGATTTGTCGTGCAGTTCGCCGCCGCTCGTCGATGATGACGTCATCGAACTTTGCAAGCAAAATCGCATGCTAACAAAGTTCGAGTTTACCTCAAGGCTCCTCACGAAACGAGCCTTCGGCGAGGGGTTTACCCTTCTGCATTCCCTCTCATTCTGGGAGATTGGCGGCTCACTCACGCTCGACGATCAGACGTTCGATGCTGTGGTACGCGCAAATTCTTCGTCGCTTCGTGAGCTCGTCGTTTGGAATCAGAAGTTGCTAAGCTTAAACTCGCTGTGGTGGTTGGGTTTCCACTGCTCGAAGCTGGAGAAGCTAACGCTGGGAGCGTTGATGGCGGACTTTCGCTGGTGTTCGCCACAGGCAATGGACTCGTTTGCGGAAGGGATCGTCTCGTCGGGAAGATCGATAAATGAGCAGGGAAAAGTTCGGGTCTTTGTAAAGGGTTTGCACGGATGTACTGTCGACTTCAAACCAGACACCCGTGCCGCTGAGGCGACTGGAAGAGTCGTCGTTCAACTTGAGGATGAAAATTCCGGTTCAGTAGAGTACTGATTTGAAGGTGATTCAGTGTTTAATATACAATCATAGCCGATGATGCCAAACTGTATTGTTCTGAGTTCTTTTAGAAATTGTGAGTTTGTGACGTCAACTTCAAATGACGTCGTTGCACGCACGACCGCTGGAGCTTCTCGCAATGTTAACTCAGCCGTTTTCTGTCGCATGATCAACTGACGACGTGCAAGATGTTTTCATGTTTTTTTTTGCAGTGAAGAAATTCCCGGAAAAAGACGCTAGTTTCGAGAAGTCGATAAAACATAAGAACGCTTTGGCAGTTTGGTAGCCGTTTTCACTCCATTTTCACTGTCCGATTGCTATACAGGGTCGCACCAACGTTTTTAGACTTATTATAATTGAAAAATGCTAATTTATTTGGACTCTTTTTGATTCACCAGCATCTCAGCTTTTATTGAAGAATTGACAAATCTCAGCTTAGACAATCTAAAAACATTTTGCAGCTGCTCACAAATTTTAGAAAATGTCAAGATGGAAAATCGAATCTAATAGTTCAGAAATTCGATTCGAAGCAATTCAAAAATCGTCAGTTTGATGAGCAAAAAATGTTTCAGAAAGTTTGCTACAAATGCCCTTTCTGTCTGCAGCGCCGGTGTACGTACGAAAAACAATTACAACATGCGTGTTGTTTTGCTTTATTGATTTTTGGTGGCTTTTGATCTGTGTGAAAGCTAGCTGCATAATCTCTTGCTCAAAGCTTTCAATCACTATCAGAGAAAGTCAATATTCTGCTGCCACTTCTCCCCAAGCCCGACGTCCTTCTGCCAATTAATGCAGGTTCACTACGTCCAGTGTTCACCTTCTCATAGGCATCCAGTTCAAAATGGGAAGTCACAACTCAAAATTAAGTGGAAACGATTCGGAGTCGTCGAATCCATTTGATAGACTATCGATCGAAGTCTGGCTCGAGATTTTCTCTCGTTTGTCTCTCGCCCATCGGATCCGTTGTGAGCTGGTGTGCAAAAGGTAGTAAAAAATAAGAACACGTTTAAGGTCATAAAGCTTCAGCTTCCTTCTTTGGCTTTAACAGGCTATTCAAGTTATGTTCGTCAGCATGGGCGGCGAAAGAGTCATTCGACGGCGCCGACTGCGATAAGCTCCTGCCCACCGGCGATACGAAACGAGCTAAAGCGTTAGTGGCTATATTCAAACGAATGGGCTCTGGTCTTCGATCGCTAAAGCTTTCCAGCCAACTTCGAATCAAGTGGCCCGACGATCTCCCGTCGATCGGTCGCAGCTGCGCTAACATAGAATTGATCGAATTTTTCGTTCACACCGAGGACAGTGGCGTTTTCATTGTTCCTGCGGGTGTCCGTTTCGACGCCTTCAGCGCGCTGAAGACCCTCCGCTTCATCACCCCGTACCACGGTTTTGCAACAGCGCCCGCCGTTGTCTTTCTGAGTATCCCGCCTTCGATCGAAGTTCTCACTGGTCTCGGTCTTCCGCGTCGCCAACTCGCTCGATTTTCTACTTGCGAGGAAGCCGAACGCTTCTTCGCCGAGCGGCCTTCGTTGAAGGAAGCGAAACTCGGCTCGCTCCACGTCGAAGAGGGTGGCGGAAAGCTGAGACCTTTTCATATTATCGCTGACCATCCCTCAGTTGTGAAGTTCTCGATAGATAACGGCTACTTTTCGTCGGACGGAATCGACAAGGTGAGCGGGATGCTCGAGTTGCACGTCCAATGCAGTCCACTGTCAGATCAACAAATGGTCACTTTTTGCGGCGCGAATGGGGAAATTCAGGCGCTTAGCCTTGGCGCTTACGCCTTCAACAAGCTTAGCGTTCGAGCTTTTGATGCAATGACCGAGTTGGGGCACTTGCGTGAATTGACCATTGGCTCGCCGAACAATGAGCTAAGTGGAGCCGAAATGGATGAGTTCGTTTCGAAGCTGGTTTTACGATGTGGGTCGTCGCTTAGACGAGTCGAATTCGGAGCCTTTTGGCTCCTGTCGACGATGTCGATTCGCACGATCGCAGAATCGTGTCCGAGACTGCGCGATGTCCGCATTCGCGTATCGCCTGAGAGCGCGACGCCAGCGTCGATTCGATACCTGATCGATTCCGTTGTCGGAAATGCTGCATGGGATGCCCGAGATGACCGGCTGCGAGTCTGCGTCGACGTTCGTCGCGGCGACGTTGATGACTTTGAGGAACTCACTAATAAGAGGTGGACGCGCCTGCCAACTGGAGTTGACTTGCGTATCAGATGAACGTTACTCATTAAAAAATACTTCGCGCTGATCGAACGTACAAACTATAAGTTTGTCCTATGTTCTCTTGAACGTACAAACTGTAAGTTTGTCCTATGTTCTCTTGAACGTACAAACTATAAGTTTGTCCTATGTCCTCTTGATGATACATTAACATTCCGTTTTTCATTACTTTTAGCGATCCGTGAAATTGGAAACTTTCATAAATCTTTAGCGAAGCAGCAAAAGTCTGATTTTAAGCTTCGAAACAACTTTTAGATTTCACAAAAAATCCTACTTTTTACAGGTTTTTTAATAGAATTTTTAACTAAATTTTCAATAAAAACGTGAAAATTTGCGAACCACGTTCAGTTTCTAGGACACTAAGTTTATTGACCCAAATTCCAAAACTGGTTATGAAACTGATCTCGAAATCGAAACATTTGTTTTGAAGCTAAAAATTTGAATTCTAAAGCATTTTCAAAGCAAATTTCGTGCAAAGGATAGCGAACCCTTCTGGCTCAAACCTGTACAAAGGGAGAGGGGTCAAAATTCGTGTCTTGCGGACTTCATTTATGGCAGGCCATTTGTGAAGTAGAATAGTGTTGCAATATATCAATCAGACAGTCATGTTTTCTTGCAGATTCAAATGTTATATGAAGCGTGACATTTCCGCTCTCTTTGCGAAACTGAAACACGAAACCGTTGATGCTAAGTTGCACACATGATAGAATACGGGAAATTAAGTTTAACAAAGCACAACATATGTGAGGGCAGCAAAAAATTATGTCGTCAACACTTTGGAATAGTTAGATTCCCCCAAGGTCATCACTGTTAGACTAAGGAAGGGGTACTAGTTCGCGTAACGTGTTGATGAGCCCGACCCCTCGCCGTTGAGGACATAATAGCAAAGACGATATTTTGATGCTAAATATTGTAAGACATTTTTTCTCCAAAAACTATTGTTTTAAAACATCAATGCAACAACATGAAAGTCCGATATGGTTCTGGCCTCGCTGGTGTAAGCCAAAATAGAATATCTTGGCCCCAACATCATTTAATGGTCATCCATTTTCAACGTGGAATAAAAAGTGCACGTTTTCGACTCCACCCCTGGTGTGGCACTTCGTGGAAATTTATGGACCCCCTGCCCCCATTTCTACGTGGAAATTCGACGGAACAAATAGCTAACCACACGTGCAATGAAACGTTTTCATTCGCGTAGCAGCGATTTGACAGGCGACTGACCTGTCGCTGATCAAATTGGTTTGCCAAAATGTTTCTGAAGTATGTATAAAAAACTGCCAAAACTTAAAAATAATTTGACGATTTTTGGAAAAAGTTTGCAAATTTTTAAATATCTAAATGTCGCTTATCTGCCGCACGTAGAAATTTTCATAAAGAATTTTCACTTTCTCCTCACCTTTTTTCGAGCGACGTGGAATTGCGTGAAACTTTTAGGTTCCCCATCCTCGGTAGCGTACCACGTTAAATATGGATGCCCCCCTAGCGCTGTACCATACCCAATATGTCACATAAGCATAAATTTTGCCCGCTGCTAAAAGTCTACGTAATATTTGAGTTGTCCACTGATTTCTGAAAAGCAATCAATCGCGCTTAAACCGCCGTTCATCGTCGCCATCCCCCAGCCCCGAGCCAAAACGGTGTCCCCTTTTGTGCTTGTATATCCTTCACAATCTCCGATATCTCGCGTCCACGCGTCTCCAGCGTGTAGAGCAGAAGGAGCGGAATCATAACCGCCGTCGGCACACTGCACAAGAGCAGGAACCCATAGGTTCCCAACGCGTTCAGCAGTGGCACACAGACGAACGTGTACAAAAATTCGCCCTTGCACAAAATGAACATCGACGCCGACACAGCAAGCGAGCGTTGCTCCTGGACGACCATCTCGGCAACGAGAAAGAACGGGGTCGGCGCCACGCAGATTGCAAAAACGACCGAGTGAATCAGCACAGCACCAATGACCGAATAGCGCAATGGAAGCAGAAAGTGGGTAGCGCCTACGGCAACATAGTAGACTCCGCACAAACAAGGCAAACCATTAAGCCAACGACGATGAGCTTTCGAGTCGACGCCGTCTCAACGATGAACATACTCACGATGGTCCCCACCAGCATGGCGATCATTATCCCGATGGTTGCGTACTGTGCAATGTCCTCCCGAACCCCAAGTGTATCAAAAATTAGCACCGAATACCCGGTAAAAACCACGTAGCCCGAAAATGCGTACCCCACAACGGCAAAAGTACCAACGGCAAGTGCATAGCCGAAATCGAAGTTAAAAAGCTTCCGAATGCTTCTTGATTCTCCACTGAGTGTTTCCTTACGAATTTCATCGATCACCAAATCGACATCGGCGTCCTCACCGTGAAAGAAAGCGATCGCCTTTCGCGCCTTCGGCTCATCGTTCAGCGTTAGTAGAAGGTGCTTTGGACTCTCTGGCCAGCTGAGGATGAGAAGTGAGGCTATCGCCGGCGGGATGGCACCGACGACGAAAAGGATGCGGGGAAAACTGCCGAGCACCTCCGGGATGCCGACGACGATCCCGAAGCATATTGAAATGCTGATCGCCAACGAGCCCGCGGCGCCGAAGACGCCGCGCCATTGCGTCGGCGAGGATTCGCTAAAGTAGAGCGTTTGCATTGCGAAGCTGAGACCGGCTTGCAGACCGATGAGGAGAGTTCCGACGACAATCGACGCTTCGGGGAAGGAGGTCGCGTCGTATGCGGCCGCGACGACGGTGCCGAGGATGGAGAAGAGTTCGCTGAGGAAGAGGCTATTCTTTCGACCGAGACGCTCGGCAAGAAATGGCGCTGGAAGGAGCGCTGCGTTGACTGTGATGATTCCGAAGCCTTGGACGGAGCCCCAGATCCATGCGTACTCTGTGTCCTCGAGTGTTCCGTTTCGGCTGGCGTTTAGCAGTTGCCGGAAGGGAACGACGGCTCCGTTGTACATGCCCCAGTGGTAGCCGATTTGAAAGCAGAAGCCGATCGAGATGACAATGCCGAGAATGAGGGCTTTGATGGGTGGCGACATTTGGGATAATCTACGAAGTATCACCGCTAGGGGTCATCCATATATTACGTCATTTGGGAGGGGATCGTGCCGATGATGACGTTATGTGTAAAAGATAGCCTAGATCTTAGATGTTACGTTGCTGATCAGGGGGAGGAAAGCCAAAGTATTCAAAATTTTTGATTATGTAAAATATGGATGCCCCCCTATTATATCAAACTCTGATGACATCGCAGTTTTAGATGTAAGGCTTTATTGCGTCTCGGACGAAAAGGCTTGAATAACACGCAAAAATAAAGAAAACTGAAGTCAGCAAAATTTTGACAAATGACCAACACACGTAGTGGAAACTATCGTGAAAGGTTGGCGTCGAACGGCTACAAAAGAGCGTATTAACGGGGGCAAGATCTTTAAAGATAAGTAACAGTTTGAATTTTTATGCATGGAAAATGTGCAAAAATTTAACTTTTTTTCAAGCCCTCAAAATTCGAAAGCTGTGCAAAAGTAGGCTTGAGCCAAAGCCTAGTCAATCTCCAACAAATGTCAACGAACTCCAAGCAGCTCTGCCATAGTTCTCCTGAATTGACAAAAGCAAAATTCGATTAACTAAATAGTCAAAACTTCCGCTGTTGTCGTGCAACCGTGAATGCCAATCCTGTGCGTTTTTAAACAAGTTAAAGAAGGTATTAGTGAACATTATAAATTTATCATATGTGCAGCACGAAAATGGAAACTTCAAAGTAAATTCGTGTTGCATCGTATCCAGTCTTTCCTTTCGTTTTTTGTTCACCAAAACCTGGGAGAAAACGTTACACTGTGTGTAACATTGCCCAAGGAGCATGATGAGAAAGATTAGTCTTGACAAATCACAGAGGAGCTTCAAGGAAAAAAATGATGTGTCAAATGAAGTTGCAGTAGACTGTCTTGACACAAACGGAACAAGGGCCGTACAGTTAGTGACGTCATTACAAATAAGATCGGCATGACTGATAAAGGCATCCTGCAGGTAACAGGTTCGTCGAAAGTGATGAAGAACATGGAAAACACTGTCAAAAAAACGGCAAAAAATTCTGACGACGACGGATTTGAACTCTGGACCTCACGAGCAGCAGTCAAGCGATACAACCGCTAGACCAAAAGGAAGCCTTGTTGTTTGCGCGCAAAAGCAACATAACCGGAGCAGCCGTTCTTGGTAGACAACCAAGTCAGATGTACCGATCATCGAGGCCCACTAACAAGAGTGCAGTGCGCCTAAACGAACGCGCAGCCAAATCGCCAGATCCAACGCAAACGCATCTAGCCAGCGTAATCATGTGCCCCGTGCGCAGCTAACGCG
>JAQGBB010002011.1:0-11868 GCA_034691745.1 Prismatolaimus dolichurus | reverse complement strand
GGGCATTTTCAAATACAAGCCCCGGGGGCTTCTGTTTGGAAAACTACGGTACGGTAGACAACATGAAAAATAGTCTCAAAATATATTTATGCCAGTGCCAGTTCATGCTTAATATTGCTGAATATAGTTGTCAGGGTTAGCAGTTTCGTATACGTGATTTATTTAGTGTGGTATAACATAGTCTAGACTATGACGGGCACACTATATCGTTAGCCTTTTGGCTGATCGAGAGCAGTTTTTGGCTGATTGCGGTCGGAGAAGCGGCCCCCGGTGATTAACAGCCTTATATACGGTACGCTACATCTTTTCGTTTTTTCTTTAAAAAAATTGTGGCAAATTCTTGATTCTTTTCCATCACGGCATATTCGATAGTAATCGCGGTCAACATTCAACGACAAAATGTGATTCAGCGTCACTGATTCGGCTAGAAACGACCATTCCGTAGCCGTGGTTAGCAACAATCTCTATTCGCTTGGCGGGTGGGACGGCACATCGAGCGCGATCGCGACAGTCGACGTCAACAACTTTACCAGTAATAACTTGGACGAACGTGGCGAGCATGAACGTCGCTCAAAATGAAAGAGACGTCGTCATCGTTAACGGTACGATGGACGCCGCCGGCGGTGCTACCTTTGTCGTTGCCGAATTTGGCATTTTCGCAGTGCAGCTGCCGTAGACGAGAGAGAGAGAGAGAGAGAAGTGGAGATACGTTGGAACTGTTTTGGCGTCACATCGTGTGGTTGAATCGCGTCACATTGCGTGGATCCAGTTCTGTTTTTCTTTTATGGCAGCTCGCACTAATTGTCCGTTGCAGTGGGTAATTCGTTCCCGAAGAACGAAGTCAGTGCACGCAAATGACAAGCGTGCTTCTCAGAGTTTTAAAAGCAGTATAATGCTTGTGAACTGTCATTCAGTCGTTAAAAGAGACGAAGCTGTATTCAGACACGGACGACTCTAAAGGCAAACGCAAATTTATCTTCAGCGATCATGGGAGCTACGTCTGGACAATAAAGATATACAGAACGAAACGTTCCAGAATACGCGAAAGTGTTTTCTCAGTCTGTGACGATTTGGCCCAACAGTGGCCGACCGCCTGCGAATTTGCGCGACCCTCGCGCCTGAAACTTTCCTGGCGTCACCAGCAAACCAGACTGATCTTGTCCTTGCTGTGGCGCAAGCGTCGATAGTGTCCAAACAAGCGGTTCTAAAATTACAGATTGCATACCGTAAAAGGCAATCTAGCGCCGTCTGAAAGCAGAAACATACCGTTTGCGCTTGACCAGCACTGCGCTAGGCACACCCCGCAGGAAGTGGTTAGATTCCCAAAATTTGTCGGACATTGTTGTGCGCATTGTAGCTCACATCTAAAAAATTTTCGAAAAATTTAAAGCCTCCAAAATTTGTGTTACAAGTTTTCACCTTCGAAACCCGTCGAGGTTGATGCTGCGTCGGATCGTCTTTAACGCTGAAATCTGGACGCATGCCCCCACGAGGAGAAAGGCAGCCGAAAGTTGTCGCATGTCCAGTCGTCAGAGAGCGTTTGAAAGAGAGGTGACAAATAGGTGGTGAAAAAAGTAAGTTTGAAATCAACTTCGCCGCGGCCCAGTTTGTGCACAGGATTGTCTAGTCGTTGGTTATATTGAGTTAAAAATTTTCGCGCTGTTCTGGTTGTTGGTTTCCTCGACGAACGAAACGACTTGCCAGTGAACTGTTTTTAACTCAACTAATGCATTTCGGTGACAAACACTTTCAAAGGCGTTTTGCAAAAGTGCAACGGCGAAGGCAAGCGGGTGGGGAATTATTTCTGAAGGAAGAAAGCTTGTATGAATCGTCCCAAAAAATGGTGAGTTATACTCTTCGCCAAAACGTCCGCCTAGTTAAAAGGGTGAAATTGAAAAGAGCGATGGTTCCAACCGTTATCACATTTTTTACTCTCTGGCAAAATTTCTGGCTACGCCGTAGCACAAGGGTTATGACGACAGGTAGTAAACGTATGCACTAATAGGAACGATCGCCGACGTTATTGTACCGTGAAAGTATCAGAACGTTGATTAGTCACTAATGAGACAGCTGCCGCATGTTATGCATAAACGTTGCCCACGCTCTCACGAAAAAGTTGTTCGGAAATATTATTGACCGTAGTTACTGGACTCCGTGCGATGAAATACCATAATACTTGTCGACGACGATGGTGTCTGTGTTGCTGCCAGTTGATTCTGCTCTTGTGTTGGCACCATGGTCGGTGTCGTCCATGAGTTTGATATCAGCGGAGTTGATGGCAAGGTCCATTGTGTTGGCACGAATGTCGCCGTCGATAACCCTAGCATTGCAAGCATATATCAATGGCTTTGAAGCTTATTATGTGAAGAGCCTTACTGTCGACACGGAACCAGCATTGCGTCAAACATGCGCCACAGCCACCTGACAGAGTCCTGAAGCTTGTCGGGCGCTGTTGAGCGCATTCTCGTTCACATCTGAGAGAATAGAAGAGCTTTCACAAAGAGGTCTTCCATTCAAAAACTGGACCGAGAAAAAGGAAAAGCATCCGGCTTCAAACAAAAACGCACAATGTGCCTTGTATCCTGCAGTACCGTGGAATAGTGTGTGTGTTCCACCACACAGGGAAAAGAGCAGGGAAGAGGGAGGAAAGGGGAAGACTGGAAGAGGGAAAACAAGACGAAAGGAAAAAGACGGGAAAGACGAAAAAGAGGGGAGATTGGAAAAGAGCGAGGAAAGCGAAGAACATTAAGCATTCTTTTTGGTGCTCGCTACGCTACCTTGCTGGATGCAAAAAAATATCCATAAAAATTGAATTTTTTAAAGCCCATCCATCATTCTTCTCAAAATTCGCTTATTCCACGTGTTGGAATTCAAGTTATTTTCCGCAAACTCGACCTTCCGCAGAACGTCCACAATTAGACCGTCAAGCGTTTCCGAGCGTTTCGAAAACGTCCGTTGAAAAGCGCGCATTGTCAATGCTACCTTCGAAACCCTTCGAGATCGACCCCACGTCTGACGAATCTCGCATGGCCGAACCGTGCAAACACAATCGCGACGATAAAGCGAGTTGGAATTTGACCTGTGCCCATTGATCTCGGGTGGAAAAGCATAAAGCTCAAAAGAGGTGCAGCAAAATCAGTGAGTGACGAGGTTGAATTTAAAGTTTTAACACAGCCTAGGCTGAGAAAAATGTAAACTGAGCACGACAAAGATCATTCAGTCCTCTAAACTGTACATGCATATAGATAGCGTTATTCGTAGAGGAAAATAGTACAAACTTTCCATGTTGCACGCTGGGCTGTTTGAACGAAATCGCTGTTTGAGTATACACAAATCGCTCAACGCCCTCAACGTCACACAGTTGTCGAAAGTTCTGAGTGCGAAAAATTATACAGAGCAAAAAATTCGTTAATTAACTGCTCAGTTGATATCTTAGATTACAATTTTGTATATGCTACGCATTTCACGCGATTTCGAAATTATTTTCTGTTACCTCTTTTAGCTAAAGCAGCTGAGTGAGATTATGCTTCAAAAACCGTAAAAATGGCTTTTTAGCTCAGTGTTGTTCATTTATTCCGTCCCAAAACAGATGGGCATCACTTTCTGACAATTCGCGTAGCTCTCTGCCTCCACAGCTAGCATGTGTTGAAAGTAGAACCACGGGTCCATACAAGTTTCCCTCCCGACAGGCGCGTACGCTGGAATCGCGATAATCCTGTCCGCAAAAGCGAAATACATCGCGCTCATGGTCGCCTGTTCTTGCCCAACGAAATAGCCTCGCCTCAAAAACCGGTCATGAAAAATGGTAAACTCGCGATTCCACCAGCCAATCGCATCCGCCTCTCCGCCAAAGAACGTTGCCTGCACCAATGGGAGATGAATAATCGGCTCAGCACGGAGAGCCTCCTCAATTTTGTGTGTTGGATTCATAACACCAATTAGAAGCGCTTCGTGGCCAACCCACGGGCTGACGCATTGACGAAATATTTTGTCAATCTCGTCGACCGACGGCCACTCGCGGAACTTGTGCTCGGGGTTGCGAAAGGCACCGATGTCGACCCAGAAAAAGTACTTTGACCTGAACGGATTTGCGCGGGCGACATGATCGGTAAAGAAGGTTTTCGAGTTCCACACGGCGTAGAGCTCGGCTGAATGAGACATCAGTTGGTTGATTAGCTTTAGCTGCCATTCGTAGGTTTCGCGCCAAGATCGAGGCGCATTTCCTGGAAAAAGCAGCTCTTTTAGGCGAATTTTTAAAATTTTATATTTATATTCAGTGATAAAAAGTTGGCCGGATTTTTAATTTTCGTTTGCGTTGACATGTGCCGAAGCTGAATGTTTCAATGTTTCATATCAGAAATGCCTTTTTTCATTTTTATACATTCCAAGCAAAATAATAAAGCTATAGTATAAAGACAGCCTGTATATAGTTTAGCAAGAAGTTTAGGAAATTCGCTTAAAAGCGACTTTACGGAGCCACTTAAAATTTTCTGGTCAGGCCTTCACCGATTTGGGGCGATCCATACAAGCTTTTTCCCGGAATGAGCCTGCAAAAATAATTCCCCACTGCTTGCCTCTGCCGTTGCACTTTTGCAAAACGCCTCTGAAAGTGCTTGTCACCGAAATGCGTTTATTGTGCCCATGCGATCTTGTACAATAAGCCGTCTGAGCGAATCTTGAAAGTAATTTTTCTGCTTTTTGGAAAAAGATTTGTGCTTCCCGGAAGTGATTTTTCAGTTTTTAAATGTTTTACCTGGAACCGATCGATTAAACCACGGAATACTCCAAACAACAGGGCACGCGACAAACATCAAGCGCTCTTGCTGCGTGATATTGGCCAGAGCAGGCAGAGACAAGAACCAACTTTTCGGTTGTGACGAAAATATTACAATGGGTGTGTGAACAATCTTTCCGAGGAAATTCTGGATCCAGCCGACATAATCTTCAAATTTATGTCGCGAATTAGGAACCAGGAAGAATGACGTAATGATTGTTATTGGATACTCGTACTCCAGTTTCGTTGACGTCAGGATAGCGCATTCCGTCAACTGGCGATGGTTGTCTGCGGCAGATGAATGAATTGGGTGGTTTGCGAGGAGAGTTCGGTTGGCTTCATACAGTCTGTAAGTTAGTTGAGAAGCCCAAACGTCGACGTGACTAAACAACCCGTACATGGCCACGAGCAGACAAGCGATTATGGGAGCCAGACATGACTTGTGAAAGCGATCCATACTGCTGAAGTTGCTTATCTGAAATTTTGCGCCTAAAAATAGGCAAGTAGAAGTAGACAGGCTGAAAGTCGAAGTGCATACTGCCTATGGCCAAAGAACGTGCGCAGAAGTTTTTGAACCAAGAGAAAAAGAGGTCACGATTTGTCTCTAATACTGCGCTTTTTCTCGCTCTCTTTTGAAAAAAGAACAAAAAAAATTAAATTTTTGTTTGGGGGCTTCGCCCCTCGAACCCCACTCATACCATTGGAAAGTTGATCACACCGTCCGCTAACTTTTTGTCTGAGACATATGGGGATAAATGAAGATAGGGGGTATGGGGACATGGTGGGTGATGGGAGAATACGGGAATTGGGGAATAATCTCAATTTGATTTTAGAGCTATCCTTTGGCTTACGCGCTGCGCGCTCCAGGCAGAATGCAGTAACATAATATTCTTCAGTTTTACTGGTAGAAATGTTTGAACCGAAAATAGCAGCGAGTTACGAAATGTGGGTATGCGGCAATTTTTGGATTACCTGCTGTTTTGGATTAATCACCAATAGAAGCATTTTAATCACGTGATCGACTGAACCGAAAATCTTTGTCATGGCGTTAACGCAGAGAAAGGAACTACAACCTTAATCCTCGATCATTCCTTCATCATCCTTCGACTATTCCCCAGCCTCGGTGATTCCCCCACTCCAAGCCGATTTTGGCATGACTCGGTTGCTTCCTTCATAAAGGAATAATCGAGGCAAATTTCGATTAATCTCTCATGGGGGGATAATCGAGGAAAAGCATCGACCGGGAGTCTGGCCTGGTCTGGCAGACCAATTTGAGTAATAACCGAGAATTTTTAAGTATTGTTTCGCGATTTTTTTGTTAATTTCAAGAAAAAACTTGCAGTGTGAAGAGCACATCGATGCCCGTAAAAGATAGAATATTCGTTATTGTTGGAGCTAGCTGAGGTGCTTGCTACAGTCCGACACCGAACAACGCAGAGTCTGCAAATCTTGCATTATTTATTTCCCGTATTGACTGACATTTGGCATGTCTACGCATAGTTTTTTGTACCCTTTGTTGGTTATAAATATTCGTAAATGTCACACTTTTATGTAATTTTGAGTTCTCTAATGTCTCCAACGTAGTCCGTTATCAGGGTTCTCTTGGCACCAAAAGGCGCGAGTGTATGTGATTGAAGAACCAATTTTCACACTATTCTAATAGATGAGCTGTCTAGTTCTACAACTTTCGCCTGCCTTCATATATGAGTAGCCGAAAATTTGTTGAACTAAAACCGTTGCTTCTACATAAAACCACTACGTCACCATCTCTCAGGCATGGAAGTGTTCTGAGTTCTGAAGTCAAAAACATCGCTAATCCAAATAACAACTTTAGAATTTTGATGAAATAGGGACTAATAGAATATCATCCAATATATGTAATTTCTGTGAGCGGCAGCTAGCCGAAGATATTTACAATTTCGCCTGACGCACGTCAATGTCCCTATTGCGGCAGCCCGCGTCTGTGTGTGTGTGTGTGTGTGTGTGTGTGTGTGTGTGTGTGTCGACACCATAACTTTCGAAATAAGAGGGCTAGCGGACTAAAACTTGGTATGGAGGTTCGTTGGTCAAAATAGGAATTATGTTCTTTAACCAGCCAAATCGGCCTACTGGTTCGGCTCCTAGATCCAAAAATGTCCCAAAACCAATGTTGACGTCACATGTGTATGTCCTTCACAGCAGTGGTGAAGCGCGTGTGCATATTCTTTTTGCCTGATCGCATTGCAAGTAACAAAGTTGCCAACTGGCCAATGGAGTGTGCTAAATGACCAACGGAGTGTGCCAACTGGCCAATGGAGTGTGCCACGGCATAATACACACGACAAATGTTGCGCTGCCCGTTTTCAACTTCAAAAAATTTTTTCTCTCGAAATGCGCAGCCTTTGCGTTTTTCGTGTTGTACGTCACGTGAGTAATACGAAAACTGGTTTAGCCTGTTTTCATAGACACTATATATGTGCAGTATATAGTGTCCATGAAGGGCGACACTATCGCTGATTTTCCAGTTTTCAACTTCGCCTTTGCTATGAATGGATTATTTACCGTAGTCGGACATTGCTGCTGGGTGACATCAGCAAACCAACTTAGCGTAACAATCACAGATTTGCTATCCAGCTGGGTGACATTAGCAAAACAATTTAGCTTGACATTCATACTATTGCAAAGATGCGCAAGACATGCTGAAATGTAGTTGCATTTTTTTTCTAAATTCTCATGGTCCAGCATAACATTCTATGTCTAAACTGCTTCTTAATTAATTTTGTTGCGTCAGTGGCCCTCGAGGATCGGTACATTTGACTTGTTAGCTGGGAGAAGACTTTTGGCGTGTGGTACTTGATAGTGTCGCTAGGGCTAAAGTGAGGTCGGTCGAGGTAAGCCGGAGGGTCGCCAAAGGTAAATTTTTACCCCTGGAGTAAGGGTTGAAAAGCCCTGCAATACGACAACGATATTCAAAGTCGGCCCCAAAGAACAAAGTTGGTCCCAAGCAGCCTTCTGTTTGCCCCGACCCTGACAGCCTGTAGAAAGACAGTCAAAAGAAATTTTACAAGCCCAATCTGCAGTAAAAATGTCAGAAAAGTAGCGGAAATGCAGTTAGACATGCATTTCCACATGCAGAAAATTTTTTTCAGAATTTTCTAGGCTGAGAACAAAAAAGTTAGGCCGCATAAATTGAGCGAAAAAGGCCAAAATGTAACGGAGATAGAGTCTTTTACGTGTACTTTTTCAAAAAATTTTGAAGGTTATACCTCCGGACACTTGTTGCTACGAGTCTACCGCAAGGACCCCGCCAGAGAGCTTTGCTCTCCGGACCCTCCGCCCGGAACGCTAATGGAATAGCTACGCCATCCGGAACAACATTGGCCCCCACTAGAGCCAGAAGCTGATAAATTTGAACCCAGCCTCAAAAAGTCTGAAGATCGTTGCAATAGGCCGTCACCTATAAACAAAGTATGTAATCGTGTACTGTACCGATTTTAGCAATCGCATAAGGTTTGCGTGACTGTCGGAGCCTTTTTGTGAGTTTCGGTGAGCGCCCTGCCTGGGACAAAAAGAGCGAAAACAAAAGGATTGAATTTAGTGCAAGTAATCCAAGTCAGACCATAGCTTATAAAAGGCGCCCACATCTCAAAGATGCATTTACTTCAAATTTTCACTTGTTCCTCAAGATTTTTCTCGAAGCATCTAAAATGACAGTTTGGTCGATCACCCTCGTCCCTGCGCTAAGCGTGTACGCAGTCGCAGTGGTGTAAGCTGGGATACCAACGCTGGCGTTCCACTTTCAGCTTGATCCCATTTCCTTTCGTGTTGCCTTAGAAACTGCATTTAGCCAGGTCTGCCCACAGCCATCGCCGTGGTCCCCTTTCAAGCAACCTGAAAGCAGATCCCGGACGGCTGGAGCGAGTCTGCGAAAACGGCCTCAACCAACCTAGCGTTCTGCCCTGCTCGCAAGATCCAACCTGCTGTGTGACGTTCCAGTACGACAACAACCAACAATGTGAGGAACGCACTTTGTTTCAAGAACATTGCAGTACACTCACTTCACGCTCTCTTTTTGCACAGTGTTCAAAGCTGAGTACGTGCCTTCTAAGCGACCTCACCTGTGGAGGCGAAGACGGCAGCGCAAATGATGGCGGTGGAGGCCCAAGCGGCGCGAGCGCTTTCAAGGCCACCAGCCGAGTCAAGGCTACGGCGTCTTCCCGAGAAGTCGTCACGAACTGGTTCAGACACACCAGGCTCGTACGCAGGTTGTTATCGGCCTCATCTGCTTTTAGCTAGCTGCGACGTTCATGCCGTCACGGCTGTTAACCAAATTCGGCGCCAGGTGAGTGACATCGCTGGATGTCACTCACCTGATTCACAGTCTGGTTTACAACTTTGGCTACACTTGACATATTTTTTGCACACTTTGCACGAATATAGAGTAGCATCAGGCTTATTTTATTTCGTAAACTATTTGGGTCCATATCTTGTGTGTGAAAAACTGTGAATGAAATTCGCGAAAAAATGTCATTCACCTGATTCCTGGAAACACCCGGTATTACACACAGTACCACGTACCAAGTATTATGTCAGCGTTTCAGCTTCAAGATGCATAACTTTGCGACATGATTGATTTATTCGCATCGATACGTACAAGGTGGTAGACCTAATTTCGATTTCAATACACGAAACATTCTTGCAACGAGGTCCTACTCACCCGCAGACGTTACACTATCATTTCAATCGTCGTCATCCTCTGCGTCTGAGTGTTATCGCTTCTCCGCCGACAATCCCTTTCTTCACAGTCGACCTGAAGCCACCTCCATTTCACTAGCCGGTAAGCGAACAGCAGCGGCGTTATGAAACTCAGCTCAAGCCACAGCGAGAGACTTCCTCCGAGATTGCTCAGGAACGTCTTTGTATCGACGGTGACATACTGCTCGACGATCGGATAGAGTAGACTCTCGGCGAAAATATCGATCTGTGTGTAGTCTCTACTTGCCTTCGACATCTTGCTGCCAGTGAACAAGTAGATATTTCTCTTGCAACTCGGCGGACAGTTCGAGATTTGTCGAATGCGATCAACGGCGAACGCCCGTTTACATTTCCTCGAAATCCGGACCGAGACGTTCCCATTCGAGTGAACCACTTGGGCTCCATCGTCTGGAACGCAAACGTCACCACGCCTGTCCCCATCGGCAAGCGAAGAACATATGCACGCGGTGAGTAGAACGTCGTTCCGATACCGAAGTGCACACGAATATCAGAGGAATTTATGGGCGCATCCTGCTTACACGGTATCGTCGCCGTCGGGATCATCTCGTAGCTTGTTCGAATCTGGAAGCTAATCACGGTTCGACCAAGCGGTGACGCCGTGAAGCCGTTGAAGCACCACGAGTTTCGCGTACCGTCGTTTGCGAACGAAAGCTCTATAGGCGCCTCCGACGGTGGGGCTTGATAATCGTTACGAAATGTTATCGTATAAATTTCAGTTTGCGAGGGAAATAGGAACGGAACGCGTGTGGAAAGGAAGCAAAGGAAAAATGTCGACTGGTGCGGCAGAACGAATGTTTGATAGCCAATCCAGGAGAGCTCCATTGTGGGCATTGGTTGGTTGACGTCAACGAAGAACTTGCCGGAAACCGCGAGCTCAAGTCGTTCAACGAGAGCCTTTCCAACTGATCGCTGCAGTTTGTGGAGATCTATTCTCAGTTCAAACACGAGAAGATCGTAAAGACTTCGAATTCCCACGCTCGTAAACGGCAGAATAGAATAACCCGTGTCAGTCTTCCTAGCAAGACCCCAACATTGTGTTCCCGTGCATGGCGCAATACCGTGCTCGGTTTGTGATAGTACGGCAAAGAGGGATAGAATGAGAGCGATTAGGTCGTTGTTATCGATTTTTGCCAAAGGGTTTTTCGCATCGAACTGGAGAAAATCGAGTAGCTTCGTACCATTGTTGTTGGAGATATTTGCGATTAGACTTCGAATCTGAGCTGGCGTTTCGAGTGCTTGCTGAAGACCTCCGCCGCTGAATGGCAGGCGAAAGAGATCCAAGTCCATACAGAGAGTGATGTTTGGGGCGACAATCTCCTCGGCCGTCGTTATTCTTGTCCGCGTTGACGTGAATTGTGCCGTAAAATCGGCGAACGCGTCAATGACATCCTGCACGGTGAAGTACGCGAGAAAGATGACGACAGTGAAAAATGTCACCTCGGTGATCACAACTGCTCGCGACGCTTTCCAGCGGCGAAGGACGCACTTGCGGAACGTGTCAAACAAAAAACCAAACATAGCGCAATTTTACGAATTTTAAAGCATTAAAAAGTGAATGGACGGAAAATATTTGTTAAATTTGAGGCTTACTGCAATGAACTTAGCTTCTTAAAATAGAAAATCAATTCGAAACGCGAACTGTTTTGTTCACTAATTGCCAGCTGTTGCAAGCTTGGGAAACTCGGGCTTCAAAAACGTGTGTGCGCGAGTATCGAGTGTCGACAAAGGCGGTCCGCAATGGTATCGGAATACCTTCGCAGAAGTTTAGAAACGTTCACGAATAGACGCATATCAATAAATTTTAGACCCAAAACTGACTGTTCTATTTCAGTATTGCAAGCCTTTTTGAAACGTGTATGCGAAGCAAGTATCACATGTCAATCGAATGTGTGTCTGAAGGTAATCGGAATACTCTCTGGTTGCGTAACACAAGCGCGGCGAAAGGCGTTTCTGCCTTTCACCGTGCTTGTGTTACGCAACCTCTGCGCAATCGAAGAAGTTCAAGGAAAGTATAACACTTCGGAAAGCTATACAGCTTTCAGTACCAATGTTATAAATGAATCAATCGATCGATAAATCGCCATCGCCAAGTCTATCTCTCGAAGTTGAACACAAGTAAAAAAAAACGAAAACAGCAGCCAAAAAGAAAAAAATTGAAAGAACTCAAAAATTTCAACAAGTGCTGAAGTGCAAAACGCACTTCAAATTGGGCGCCGCAGCAAAAGAGATTACTTGTTGTCTGCATTGTGCCTGGAGCGCGAAGGGCGTGCGAAAAAAGGATAGCTAACTGATTAGTCGAGTTTTATTCCTATTATTTCCCAGTCAAGAAAAGCTAGGGG
>JAQGBB010002010.1:0-11875 GCA_034691745.1 Prismatolaimus dolichurus | reverse complement strand
CTAATGGGTTTCAAGTCCACTGACACACGCGGCGTCAGTGGCCCTCGACGATCGGTACATCCGACTTGTTAGTATTCGTTTGGCGTAGTCTTCTGGGAAATAATGAGCCTCGGCGAAAAGCCATGGACGACGATAGTCGGCCACCAGTCCAGCGACTCGTCTGCGCAGCCCGACGCCCGGAACAACTATGAAACTGTCCCGTCGCTGTCTACGTGATAGTGTTGGATGACATAGAATAATTCATCCAGCTAATTGTCAAAACACCCAGGAATTAATGTCAAGTTAAGATAAACCTGCGGAAAACAACATGAAGAGCGATTTGCAGGATGTCCTTTAACTGAGCGTGTTCGCTTGTGGGTGTCTCCTTTTTTGCCGTAGTGACAGAATAAACCCTTTGAAATGAAATGAAAAAATTATTGCATAGCTGCAAAGACGGTGTGTTCGACATAGATTCGCCGATAAAAAGCAAGTCGCAGTGCAATAAGTCGCCATATGGCTTTGTCTGTAACAACGCGCCTGACAATGGCTAACATCGTGTTATTACGAAACGATGTCTGATAACATTGTGTACAGGCGGTGATCGCACAATGTGCGCAGTGTCCACTCTCCCGCCTCCCATTTTGCTTGCCACATAGAATTTGACACGTTATTACGTTAAAAAACATTTTCTGGCTGGAAAACAGATATAGTCAGTTTAGCTCTAAGAAAAAATTGACAGAATAATTCCCCTTCCGAAATATCCTCCGGGTAGGATTATTCGGGATAGGAATTAATCAAGAAAATACGGTGATCTGTAGTTGGAGTGTCGCAAGCGGTAACGCGCAGCGCTTAGGATGAAGCCGTCGCTGCCGCTGCACCTGCTCCAATTCCGAAGAGCTTCTGCGCGGTCTGCGCGTGCAGGGCTTCCTGCTCCTCCTTGCCGCGTTTTCCCTTCTGCTTCTTGTGCTTCTTCTGTGCCGTCTTCTCCTTGTGAAACGCCTCGCGTGCCTCCTTCCTCTCTTGCTCGATCGCCTCGTGCTGTTCTACCTGGAAGGAGGAAACGATTCGAAATCCCAAACTCAAGCCGTACAGCGAGCAACAAGCGTGATCGAAAGTTATTTGGTCTTGTGCTTTTTTCAGAATTGAAAACCAGTGTCGTCTCCTTCGCGAAACAATGCCTACAATATGTGGAAAAGTACGCACTAGCCGGGATCACAGAAGGGAACGGCCGGCTTTTTTGACTAACTGAACCGAAAATTTTCGGTTTTTTGCAAAACCGTTTAAAAAGTTTTGGTTTTAGTTTCATTTTTTTCTGCCCTGAAAAAATATAAAAAGCACGTTTTTTCAATGTTTTTTTTTTCACTTTTTTCCTTTTTTTCAAATCTTTGATGTCCGGATGTTTCCAGTAGCCACTGCTTTCGATTTTTACGCTGCTTGCGTTGACGCGCCACTTTTCACATCACATTTCAGCTTGAAATTTTTTTAGCTGCCGGTTTTTACCCAAAAATAGATGCAGAAAAAACCGAAAAACCGAGCTCGTTTTTTTGGAAAACCAAAGCGAACCGAAAATTTTTTAACCGGCTGTTCCCTGGATTGCAGCGAGCACAATGCAGGGACAGTTGACTCCATCATGCGCATTAGATAAACAGGAGGAACGTGTCAAAGTAACGAAGTCCAATCACGTGACAACTGAGGTCACGAAATGCGTAGCACTACGTTCGTCGTGCCCAATCAGAGCTGATGCACGCTTGGTCGCGTCATTCGACGCCCGCCGACGACTGACGCCGCTGACGGTGGCCGACTGATCGAGTGGCGAAATTTGCCCGTCGCGACGCCGAGCAATAGACCGTTCTTATCGGCCTTCGCCTCAAGTGCATCCTTTCCGAAAAATCGATGCTGCTCTTCCTTCTAAACACAGAGGGAAGCGGTGCGGGGACGGGAAGAATGTACCTACTGCTTAACAGGGAGAACAGGTGCTGCTAGTGACTCAAATAGTGCTAAAGTGGGAGAGTCCAAGTGGATTGAGAAGCGTCTATGAGCGCACATTCAGGGATAATCATGGGAGAAGTGACGTCATAGTTTCGTTTTCGGCATAGAAAGCACCGTCGAAGCGCCCGTTCTTGGCCTCGACTGAGTACCGTATGCTTCCAGTGAACGACGAGCGCTCGCTTCTTGCGGTCGCCGGCGAGCGGTCGAGAGTAGCGCAGTTGAGCGTCGATGCGCTCCTTCTTCGGCAAACTTTGCTCCATCATCAGAATTATGGCCGCCCACTGAAAGTGGATCGATAAAGTTCTTCCAGGTAATGGACAGAAACAAGGGGAATCGCCGAGGGCGAAGTGCATCCCGCATGAATCAAGAAAAACCAGCCAAAAGATTTTATGCTATCACACCATATGGCTGTCAGAATTTTTCGTAATAGCGGGATGCCTTTTACAACGTGTTTCGGAACATTTTCGAAAGTTTAGGACACGCTGGACCTGCACGGAAGCTATTTAATGTCCATGAAGACATATGGAGTCCGCGTACATACTGCACTAGACGTCAACTAACTTTCGATTTTCGAGTGAGCAGAGGGGAAGTGGGGGCGAGTGGGGATTCGGCCGTCCGACCATATAGCTGTCCTTTTCTTCCGCGCTGTGCGCTTCATACAGGATGCAATAAGGCAGCTAACTTGTCGAAGCCACTCCTTCTTCGATGACGCGATTTGCTCGTACGTATTTCCCATCATGGCGATCAGGAGGTTGATGAGAAGGATGCCGACGAGCAGCATGTAGATGACGAACATTACCTTCAAGAAGATAAAAGTGAGACGCTCACATTCTAAAATTACGTTAGCACATTGATTTTAGCTTTTTGCACGATCGCGACACAGTGCATTAATTTTAAACTTTGTGAAGCTCGTGTCTAAGACCATTAGTTAACCTGTCGTCGAAGTGAAGGGAGAATTATTGCCACCTGATGTTTTTCGCTGCACGATTGTCTGTGCTGTGGCCCGCGTTGCCCGGGTGTTTGAAGGAAAACGAAAACTAATTTTTTTCGGAAGGAAAATAAAACCTCAAGCAGGACGGAAATAAGCAAGACTTCGACAGGAAAAGAAATTTTTTTGACTTCCAATTAATTTTCAGATTTTTTCACCTTTTCCTGAATTTTTAAGCGTCAGCGTTTAGGCGTTAATTTTCCTGATTTATTGCGATCGGGCCGTCACTCCGTCATCACGATAACTTTCGAAATAAGCAAGCTAGCGGCCAGAAGTTTTTACTGAAGATACCTTGGGACAAATGTAGGTTCAAGTTCGGAGATGGGCACCGGAAGCCTAATACAACTCGGATGGACTGCTCCAGTAGGCCCACTTCCACGTAAAAATAAAGTCTGTTGCGTATAACTCCCGAACACCTCAACGGATTTTGCTCAAATTTGATGCACACCCCACACGTAAAGCTTCAAAATTTGTTGTCATTGATGGTTTTTGTATCAAGAATTTTCAGGCCCACTGACACACATTATGTAATATTGTTTTGTGCATAACTCCTGAACGCCTCAACGGATTTGGCTTAAATTTTGTCTTGCGTCGTCACTATCGAAAGTGTAGTAAAAAACTGGGCTCTCACGATATACATGCTCCGTCAGTGGGCCTCGAGAATCGGTAGATCCGACTTGTTCAAGACCACATCGCGTGCTTACAAGCGCAAACGATCTTGGCTTCATTCAACTGAAAGGATGCTTTCGTAACATAGTTTTGAGAAGACAATGAAAACGGAAAAGGAAAATTAATATTCTTCTTGGGTTTTTCGCAAGAAAAAACGCAGGAAACAAAAACTTGAATATCGTTTGATTAGCGCATCGCCTCAGGTACGACTAAGACGTCGGGCGGTGTCTTTTTCAGAGCGTAATTTTCTGGTACTATTGGAAAGTGCGTGCACTAATTATCGCCCAGAGGTGCGAGGCGTGACTAGTGATGGTAATGTCCACAATGTCCACATTTTTAGATGTAAAAATATGGACATCGTGGACATACAGAGTAGTTCAAAGTTAGATAATTTTTCGCACTAAAAATGTTTGGTAATTTTTTGTGGTTTTCTATCTCGCGAAAATCTGACATTTGTAACGTGTGAACGTTCCCCATTTGGAGAACGCTTCCCTTGATGGTTCCTACCAAACGTGGTGATTTTTCCGGAAGGGATGCATTTTTCCGAGGGTCCCGGAAAAAAAACAAAAAAAGAAAAATTATTTTTCAACCCCTGTGGGAAACGGAAAGGAAAAAACCAAAATTTGCCCGGGAGTTCCGGAAACGGAAAAAAATGATCGAATGGAGAAAAAAATTTCCATTTTGCGACACAGCTTTTAAGCGAAAAATCTTGAAAAAATCTCAGAAATTCGCAGTTTTCTCGTTTCCGGCCGTAATTTTTTCCACATTGCTTACTGAAGATCAAAAAATGTTAGTAAACAACATTTCTCGAAGGATTTTTCAAAATTTCGACAGGTTTTTGCCGCATGTTTTTCGTTCAAGTGGGGAAATGGTATTAAAATTTCCGCCTTTTTGGTCGGAAGGAAAAGAAAACATACCGGAAAGTTCCGATTTTTTCGGAGACCGGAAAGAAAACGGAAATGAAAAATTATTTTTCCGCCCCCTCGAAAAACGCAAAGAAAAAAAGAAATGGTTTTGCTGAGCTAATTGGAAACGGAAAGGAAACAGAAATTGGAAAATCGGTCCGTAAAGAAACCACTAACCAAACGTGTCTAACGTTTACATGACGCGGAGTGTTTGAAAATTTCAAGTTTTCGAATGCCCTGATAAATATTCGGCGAGATACCGACGTGTCATAGAAAGTGCTTTGTGAAGATAGGTCAAGAGTTAGTTTCAGTGCAATCTCATACAATGTGACACTACCAAATTGTAATTACACGAACGAGCTTTTATTTTAAATTTACTTACTAAAGCTAGTTTTTTGTCAATTTGTTTTCATATTTTGATATTTCTGTTAAGAAATAAATTACATAATTTAAATTATTATTTGACTATTCAACTTAAATTGTCCATCTGATTAAAAATAAATATTTAAATAAGTTTTTTTCTATTATTTTTATTTATCTAAACTTGGCATATTATCAGCATTTTTATTTCGTTTTTTATTCTGAATAGTTTGGAAAATTGTGTTCTTTTCTCGGAGCTTCACCTTTCCGAGAATTTCAAGATCGCAGTCTTTCAGACTATCGAAGAAGACGCCAAACTCGCCGATCGACATAATGAACATTCGATTGAATGCTTCCTGGAAGTTTCCGAAAGGGTTGTCGTTAGGGTCGTGATTTGGATCGCTCCGCTTGAAGCCGAGAAAGACTATGGAGAATGCTGCAAAGGCATCAAGACAACAGCTAATTTTGGGCCCTGATTTTATTTTTAAGCTGCCTGTCTTTCGTCACCTTGTGAAAAGCCGATGACGAAGACGAGATAGATGAGAAAAAATCTGAGAAGATCGCCGGCGACCATTTTGTATATCATTAGCACAAAAATTCCGATTAGCTTGAATCCTCTAAAATGATTGAGTGAAACTATCGACTACTCAGCCCACCTTGCAGAGCGAAAAATCACCTGCAAAAAAATAGAAAATAGGCGGAGGTGAAGAGCGTGGCGAAAATCCCGATGACGTCCTCGATGTGGCTGAGGCATGCAATGCGAAATGGGATCATGAGAAGAACGAGCATACAGCCGAACAGAAAAGCCATTTTTGCTGGAAATCCTTTCTAAAAAAAATCGGATTATTCTATTAATTTCCATTTAGTGTTCAACTTTTCGCTACTAACCAAGCTCGTGAGGTATAGGCGGTAGCCGACAAAGTAGAACATCTCGAGACCGGTGAACGCGAGATACCAGAGGGCGCCACACGCTGTGAAGAACTCGAGGGCCAGCCGGAGCTAAACTCAAAAGTCATTTCGCTCAAAATTAAAAAACACGTTTTCCACTCAAAACTGGTTTTGTTTGAAACTGATTTTCGCCGAAAAACTTTTCTAAATGTTTTCCTCAAAAGTCTGATTTTTTAAAAACAAAAAACAAGTTTTCATAAAATAATATTCCAGAATATATTTTAGCTTGCAATTCAGCGCACTTTACTGAGCCGATCGGTGTTCGAATCTTTCAGGTAGCAGCTATCTCTGTAGACGACTTCTTTCGTGATCTTCGATGGCTCGGCGGGTGCCGCCAGCGCTGTGGTCCTCGCAAGTGCAGTGGTCGGGTAGTATTGCGTCGTTAGAGGCATCAAGAGCGTTGTCGACGTCTCGTTTGAGAGGGGCACCACATCGGCGATCGACGTCGGACGAATCGCAAACGCCGAGAAGGCGACGATGAAATAGACGAGAAATGTTCCAAGTTGACGGTATAAACTAAATTTAGAGCGACTTTGTAGAAAGTCTGAATTTTTAACGTAAAACCGGTTTTGTACCGTTTTCGAGCAAACGTGTCCCATTTCTGCTTGAGCAGCTCAATTAGGAGTCCGTCGAGAAGGTCGAGGTGATCTTCGGATTCCTAACAACAGATCACGTGATGTCGCAAGTCACGTGACATTGTAAGTTATCACGCATGCCAAAGTCCTTGTACGGTGGCCGGTTTTCTTACAATTTCGGAATCGGTTTTTTCGAGGCTGGCTGAACACATAGCGGACTCCAATATGTCAAAACAGCAGCCAAATTGTGACATCATTGTGACACATTACAGTCGCTATCTGTTCAACCAGTCTCGAGAAAACCGGTTCCGAAATTGTGAGAAAACCGGCTATCGTACAAGGACTCCTGGTGCGCGTGATACTTAGAAAAACTTACCCCGTAGACGACAAGTGCGAGGGCCGAGTTTTTATTGATGTTCCCGTCCGTGTGCTTGATGGAGTCGGTGTACTCGAGCGGATACGCCGCGCACGTGACCTGCCCATAAGTCCAATCAACTTCGCGTTCCACGTCGAGAATGTGGGTGAACATCTGAGCATCGGAATGCAAGAAAAGGACAAAAATTAAGCAATTTTTTCCCCACTTATACTTCAGCCTTGGCAAGCTTAGCGGCTAATGTTAGCGGGACGAGTCCCTGATTGTTGACGATGTGCAGTTTTGCGCCCAGTTCGTAAGCCAAGTCGAACATATCCTAATTAGCATATTTGTGATCAAAAATGCGAATCCGATTTGTTTTTTGGTGACTAATCACTTTCTTGTCCTTGATCACCATCATGTGCAAGACAGTGTTGCCGTTTCCGTCCTGAACGTTCGGGTTCGCCTTCCTGGCACGCAGGAGCCGAAAGCACTCTTCCTGACCGAGGCAAGCGGCAAACGAGAGCGCATACTCTCCCCAGTAGACATGCCTGAAAAGGCCCAAGCGACTTTTAAAATCTCTGACAAACAACATTTTTCGGCGAAATTTTGCACTTCAGTTTTAGAAGCAACTAATTTTTTCCCCGGAGCCCTGACAGTAAAAACCAATAGGATCGCTTCATTTGGTAGCGTGATTTCAGAGCATAACAGAATTTCGGAGCATTTTTCGTAAAAAACGTCAAAAATTTTCAAAAAATCATTCTTAAATGTGACTGTTGTACCATGTTTACCCGTGATAGTTTGTCTTCAGCGAATAGTCGACCCACTCGTGGTCCATCGAGTCATGACGTGTTGCTTTCTGATCGTCGGGCGTGAAGAAGTTTCCGCAGCAGCGCTGGTGAACGTTCACGCCGTGGTCGAGCAAGAATTTCACCTAGAAGTAGCCCTCATTTCTAAATTCAGGAAAATTTTTTCGACCGTCTGCAAAATTTTCCTTCGCCGTCCGTAATTTTTTCTTGGCCGTCACAGTTTCGGCATATGAATTAATAACAGCACGGTAATAGTCACGTGATATGGTGCTACACTAAAGGCATTGCATGAGGCCATGTTGTCGGTGTCTCCCAATCATATGCACATTGTGGCATGTAAAGTTAATACGCAAGAAAGCAGACAAACTTACAGAGCGTGAATAAATCGCGTCAACCCTGGAAATCTTAACGGTCACAATTACACTGACAATAAAATTACCTCTTGCATTTAGCACATTTTAGCAACGACCACAAGTATAGCCGTTGCATATTGTTACTGCCGTCATGTCTGAGCTAACCCAAACACATTTCATTCACCAGTAAAGATGAACAGTAGTCATGTGACGATGACGCCGGTCACGCGACTTAAATTATAAACGTACTGCCATTGATCGACTGCGGATGGCAGAGGAAAAAATTTAGGAGGCGAAAATTCGAGACGGCCAAAAAACAGATCTTTTCTAAATTAGTTTTTTCTCGTCTACATCTGTAAATCTAGCAAACCAGTGCCGGATTTTCGTTCACGATTGCTTGATGCAAGACATTCTCGCCTAAAGTATGTCCAGCTTCTGTGAGATTCGCAAGGCTTGTGCGAAAGTGCACGACGAGGAGAAATTTACCGTAATATTCGTCGGAGAGGTAGATGTCGTTGATGACCTTGGGAAAGTGCATGATAAGTCGCTTTATTAGCTCCACAGCTGCGTGCGTGCCGATGAGCTGGCAGACGTGAAGGATGGTCTCGCCAACGGCTCCGCGCAGGTCGAGATTCCAGCAAACCTCCTTGTACTTTGAAGCGCCAGGAACTATCCACAAATTGACATAAAGTAATAAACGAAAAAAACCCCAAAATATGGTCAGCTTGCCGTAGATATTCCGTATGCCGGCTTTTCGGCACCGGTATGACAGCACCGGCGTTCCAGCACTCAAGCTGATTTTCAGCACCGCCATTTCAGCACTAGGCATTTCAGCAACGTCATTTCAGCACTCAAGCTGATTTTCAGCGCCACCATTTCAGCACCGTTTTTTTCAGCACCGGCAATGATTTACTGCAGACAAACGGCTACCATGCACGTAAAAAACGCAATAAATGTAAAAAATAGCATCTGCAAGTGCGCTACATGTGAACGTCTACAAAATACTGGTTTTCATCATATCGGGTTTTCAGCATGAATGTGGTTCGAGATGAGTTGAATTTGAACGATGCAACAATAAGGTCGTCAGTGTTACATGGTACAGTCGACCCCATTGTTGCGCTAGCAGTGCAGAACCACATTCATGCTGAAAACCCAATATATCCCTCACGTTCAACAAAGCAATGATTGATTTATTTGCAGATGATTATCCTGTTTTCAGATGTTTTTTCGACGGATTGATTGAGGTTTAGCTGTCAAGTACGTGCAAGTGGCTTATTAGAAATTGCAAACTCCGCAGGCTGTTTGTCGAGTCATATGACAAAAGCGCGCTCTTGACACCCTCACGTCACGGCGCTCGCCTTGAAGTAGATGCAGATCAATACAAGTGAACCGGCAAAGCCAAAACGCATCCTGACATTTAACAAAAAGCACGTGCTTCACAGTGTTCTGGCATACCACGGAACACTCCAAATTTTCAAAAATTTCCAAACTTTCCAAATTTTTTTCTTCCAGGGGTCCGCTCCCCCCGACCCCACACACGAATTAAAATAATTGGTGTTTTATTTGAAAGGAAAACTCAAAATGACGGATCGAAATGCTTTGCTTGATGCTGAAACGCCGGTGCTGAAATGCACAGCGTGGCAGTGCTGAAATAGCAGTGCTAAAATGCCGGATAAAACGTTGCGGAAATGGCGGTGCTGAAATGCCTATGGGGCCATGCATAAAGCACGTGCCTGGGAGGGGGAGGGGGGGGGGGGGGGTGGGCAAAAACAGCACGTTATGTGTTAAACATAGCATATCCCTTACACGTAAAAAAGAGCACGACGGGGGGTGGGGGTCAAAAAACAGCATTTTTTCGAGCACGTGCTTTTTGCACGGCCCCTATTGCTGAAATGGCGGTGCTGTCATACCGATGCCGAAAAGCCGGCTAACCGATATTCGAGCCCAAAAACATAACCGGACAACATAATAAAGAAAGTAGTATTTTTCCGGGAAAAAAAAAACGAAAAAAAAATTTTCCGTTTTCCGGCTTTTTGGTCGGAAACGACAACGGAAAAATATTTTTCCGGTCTTTCACAAAAGAAAAAACGGAAAAATATTTTTGCGACCCAAATCGGAAACGGGAAGAAACGGAAAATCTTCTATGAGCGCCGGAAAAAAATTTCCGATTTTTCTAAGCCACGTAAATTTTGAGAAAAAGTTCCGCGTTTCCGAACAAATTTTTATTAGAATTTTAACTTCTTCAGCAAGAAATGGCTATATTTATGCGACTGGGAAATGTTCCCTATTCTGCACGTTAAAAACAGGAAAAAGTCGTTAAAATGTATAAAATGATTAGTTTTTGCTAAGTAGGAAACGGAAAAATTTTCTTTCCGGTTTAAGTCGGAAACAAAAAGAAAAATTTTGAAAATTTTTTCCGGTCTCCGCTGGAAACAAAAAAGTCGAAAAATCGCCAGGAAAAATCTTTAAAAAAAAAGGTAAATTTGAAAAATCAAATAAAGAAAACGCTAAAATCTCGAAAAAAAGAGGTTGAAAAGTCGTCAAATATTACAAATAATAAAAAATTAGAAAATAAATTCGCTAAAAATTGCAGAACGTGAGTGACTAGAGTTGAAATTTTTTTTGACTATGTAGACCTGCGAACACTTCTTGCACCTGGGATTCCGAGTTCCGTCAACGAAGCGGCCTCCTCTTCAATCTTTAGAGCGGCTGCGACCTCTTCTGGGCTAACTTCGCTCTCGATTTTCTTAACTTTTGCGCCACCTCGTTGCAAGTGTCTTGTCTCGATCACCTCGGCTATGGGCACCATCTTTCCCGCGCCGTTATTGTAAAGAAACTTTGGAATCTAAAAACTCGTCCTGACATGAAAAGTCCGAGCTAAGTTTCTTCCATCAGATCAGTAGCATCGCACCTCTTCGAGGATTTTTCTGTCCAATTCCGTGAAATCCTTCGTGCTCACCGCGACCTTCGCCGCTTCGAGAAGCGTGCCCGAACCGCCGAGATTCACGAGCTGGTAGAGTTCGCAACTGCCGGCGTCCGCTTGACCTTTCACACCAGCCGTGACGCCACTCGATGTGTTTCCCATTTTAGCTAAGCTAGCTAGCTTGTGCGCTAGACGAAAGTTTTGCCGACTTTACGGAAAGAAAAATATTTGCTTTTAGTTGTTTCGGAAATGCGACTCCAATTTTCCTTATGCGGCGTTTTTTGCCGAACAATGCGACCCATTATGCGCGCTTCCGTTCTCAGATCTTGACGTGTCGTAGCTGCTGCTCGCTGATAAAAGGCAGCAGAGATCGTAGGCAAGTTTTTTTTCTTGAAAGTTGCACTGTGCTGGTAAATAAAAAAAACTTGAAGCTGAAAACGAGCAGTCACCCAACCATTAGCGAGCAGCAAAAGCACGTATTGAATCGAATCGGTTCGATTCGACTTAAAAAAATCGATTTGACTCTCAGAATTTTTGAAGGCTTTCGATTCTATTGAATTTCGCAAACTTTCCGTTTTACTCCTCGCTACCAACCACAACAAAATAACAACACGTAGATTGACATAGCGGAAAAGGCATCCTGCCGTTTGAAAAAAAAACAAGGGCACAGAAGTCTTCAAAGCAAGAGAGAAGAAAGGAGGCCACGCTTTGTCTACATACTACGTTTTTCCTCGCTTTCTTGTAGAAACAAAAAACAAAAAAAAACAAAAATTCGTTTGGAGAACTCGTCTCCTCCCGAACCCCCTACCATTGGCAAGTTGGTACATACCATTGGCAAGTTGGCACATACTAATGGCAAGTTAGTGCCTACCACAGGCAGGTTGATCACACCGTTCGGTAACTTTGTCGGCTGGGGGATAAAGGGGGATGGGAGGATAGGTGGGGATAGGGAATAAATGGGGATAAGGGATCATCCATTATTTACGTAAAGCAAAAATCTCGATTTTTCGACCACCCCTCCCCCC
>JAQGBB010002009.1:0-11876 GCA_034691745.1 Prismatolaimus dolichurus | reverse complement strand
AGAGAAATGAGCATTGCATTAAACACAGCGTCAAAGCGCCACCTACACCGACTGGCTTAAATGCGAGAAAAAGCGGTGGAGTGATAAACAGAGTTTTCCCCGATTCTTTAAGTTTGCCATTTTCTATTCATTTTTAACGTTTTCGCTGAATCAACATTGCGTAAGTTTAGATGTCTGCTGGCGCTCAACTACTCCAAAGGGTAGACCGCCAGCGAGCGTCGGAGTTTGCACACAGCGCATAATGCAAAACACGTGCAGCCGGGAAGTGCTACTTCGAAAGCACAGGATTCTACTCTACTTTTTTTGCGCTAGTTACCCTACATTTATCGCTTTCATGAAATTTGAACATGGACACCTAGGGTTCAACATTCCGGGCAGGAGACTCGGTGTGTAACATAAAGAAAATTCGCAGCGAAATATCCCATGGTAAACATACGATATTTCGCTGCAGATTTTCTGTATGTTACACACCCTGTCTCGGGACCGATTTTATAACATTGACTTTCTTCTTGCATCATTCATTTTTCCATAAAAAGGTAGCTCTTCGAAATGAGCTAGCTCATAAGTGATTAAGTATCAGCACTAATACGACAGGACGCTCAGTGAACGAACTGTATCTTGTTTTAGAACTGAGTGTACAGTAAACTGCTTTTGGCACGTGCAGTACACGTAAAGATCCTGCGACCGACGTTTGAGTACAGTCAAATAGAACTTAGTGCAAGACGCGAACACGTATGAATAGCAAAACGCGCATTTACAAAGTAATCGAAAGCGAAGGCACAAACAATTGCACGTAGTTTAGAAAGCACGATGCAGACCTACTGTGTAGTACATATACATGCAGTACTGATACGGTACCAAACCGCAGCAACTATATCCAACTGAACCGCGTCTTAAATTATGCCCTCGAAAGCCGGCCGTTCCAGAGTTGGCATCTTTTGTACAGTACGCATGTAGTACATGCCCGTGTACTGGCGAAAGCACACCTGCATACGCTACACTTGCGCGTATATTAATTACTACATGGCATGAACACTACGTAACGTCTGCAATACGCACTGTAATTAATGCATGCATGAAGCGTTACTGTAAGCCTACGTTGTACATATATGCACATATATATGATACGTATATATGCATGTATAATTCACTGTATACAATCGCCGCAACATCTTCGCACGATGCATGCAGCGACAATGTTATTAAATGTTCTTCGCTATTCATCCAGCCAATCGAGCTTGCAGAGCGGGAAGAGAGTCGGCCGACCGTGTGCACACTGGAACGGGTTCGTGCAGCGCTTGAGACCGTCAACGAGCTGTGCACACTCGACGTCCGTAAGCGGCGTCTCGAATTTAACGGCATCTGAACAAACACGAGCAACAATCGAACTGCACAATTAATTAAGAGTGGAATTTATTTTATTTACAATACGTCGGTTCGCAATAATAGGCTCAGTCAATCAAATTAGGGTACGTACAGTACGTATCGTTGCCACACATTCACTTGCGATGAACGACCCCCCGCGGGCAGCAATACATACATACTTCTGCAAGCTTGACTGTTCAAAGCGTCCCGCAGTACAGCAGGCTGGAACGTCCGCTGAACGCCGGCAATTTTCGTTCTCATCATATACTATAAAGCGTAAGAGTAAGGAATACATACTGTACGCCTGTCAGCCATGAACGCAGAGCGTGTTCACAACCGACAGCTCGCACTTCAACCTACCTCAGACACTTCTGAAATGAGCATTTTCAGATCAGCAACGAGTCGTCGGACGTTGAGCTCTCCAGAGCCACTCGTGTGCTTGATCACAAGGCACTGTGGCGCCTCGACGATACGCACGGTCCACTCGTTCACAATCGACGCAACCACGATACCAGAAAATTCTACAGATAATTAAAATGCGCCGAGTACTACATTTGTCTGACTTATATACAGCTCCATTTCTGAACTATCGCGGGGCAATGCGAATGTCAATCAGAAACTGTTTTGCAGAAAAATAATAAAACGTAGAACGGTCGTTAATTATTGTCAGAATTTAACCAAGACAAAAGCACGATTACATGCATACGCACTATCTGTACAACGAAAGTTGCATGTACAATACGTAGTAGTCAGAGTAGAAAGTACGTAAAATGTCACACACACAATGCCGACACATGGAGTCACTAGTTCAAGTACACTGCATTGTTGCGACCGAAAAAACGCCTCGCGGAACTCCAGCCCACCGGCCCAGGTACATACATGCCTGATAGTATATAACACAGTAATACCAACATCATACGGTATTAAGTCATGTGCTGCATAGAGACTGAACTCACTAAACACGTCAGGTTCCGCTTTCACAAGTCGAACATTCGCCGCCGAAACTTCGACATCGAGTGGCGACGGTAGCGGCGTCGTACGCACGAGTTGAACGAGCTCCCGAGTGAGCGGATCCCTTACGCTGCTCGACTTGAGCAACTCCTCGAGATAGATGCGTTCATCCGCCGCGTGCTGATCGACAATCACAAGCAAGTTGAGCACATCTACAATACGTGAAATGGCCTAATAAACAAGATCGCGTAGTTGACAGGCAGTTCAAGCTACCAACACACGTATCGCAATTCGCATGCACAATACATATTACAAGCGTGCGCACCCAATTGCTCTTCTGACGCTGGCATTTTACACGGAACGAACTTTCGCAAAATCTGATGACCAAACACCTACAAACAAACAAGCCTGTAGTACAAGTTCGCCGACGGGTATAAGTGACACGCGTGCATCAACTACACATGCACAAGTAAAAAACACGACAGGGACTATACAAAATACCTTTGCGGCAGCGAATGTCTTCTTCGTGATTTGAAAGCACTGCTCGTGGACGCCGTCTCTCGGTGTGCTCAGGTTAAACGAGACGGCAGAGTGCGAAATCGAGTTCAACTTCATCCACGCACTCGCCGTTCGCTCAGACGACGACCATTCACCGAGAAGAGCGCGATCAAGCAGGGTACGAGGCGTACCTGAAAGCAAGATGATGTTTGCCTCTTAAACAAACTGCATAACAAGCACGATAACTATAGTTCGTACATACGTACAGTACGTAGTGTAACGGTTACGTGCGATGGCTCGATCGTTTAGCAAGCTCGCAGTCTCGTGGTTGTTGCGTACGTATACATAGACGCATGGAGAACTTTATCATGCAAGACCTTTTACTATTTCAATAGGCGAGTTAGACGAGGGCGAGACATACAAGAAGACAATTCGCACATGCAGGTAAACACTATATACGCTTCCTACTAAACACCGCCTACTCTCTATGTGACATGCGTGTATGTAAGTTACGTGACTCGTACAAAACGAACCTGCCATCCTGGTCGGAAGTTCGCCAGTCGACGTGAAGTGCTCAACGTTGTCTTCACCGCCGCCAACTGTCGCGTCGAAAGAAACCCGCTTGCGCTTTGGTCGTGGCAGAAACTCAAACGCCTCGCGAAGCGACGCCTTGCGACGACACCCACTCCAGCCGCTCTTCGACGGCGCCGCAGCGGCGGAAATCGCCAACATTCCTGCGTCGCTTCGAAGCGCCGCCTCCTGCAACGCTGAGGCCGCAAAGCTCTCATCACGGCCATCGTCAACGACCGCGCCTTCTGGTTCTTCGTCGTGTCGATGAGCGTGCTGTTCCATGCTTTCGCAAGAAACGTTCGCAATTTCAGTCCACCATTCGGGCAACTTGAACGGCGGCGGAGTCTGGGACGACGAAGACGCGGCAGCAGCAGGGAACTTGCTCGATACATCGGCGGCCGTCTCCTCGCCGCGAATCACAGCGTGCGGTTGTCGGGGGTCCGACGACCTCGTCGTTGACGGCGGCCCTGCAACGAGAGAGAGCGGCAGAGGTCGTCGGACGACGCTCGAGACGATCGCGACGCAGCCTGCTGGATTGACGTCTGCAGACGCCGCCGCATTGAGCACGACCGAGCCTTGCACGACGTCGGACGGCGCGATCAGCTTGTGCACCCGCAGCCAATCGGTGAGCGCGTCGCCGAGCAGCATGTAGAAGGTCGTCCAGCTTTCGCAGTCGAGAAGCGTCTCGTCGGTCGAGTAGCAAATCTCGAACACGCTGCGTGCGCACTTGATGTTGAGAATAAAAACTGGCCAACGACGACAGCGCGAGTTTACCTGCAATGCAGAAAGTCCGCGAATCGCCAAACGCACAAAGCACCCGTCGTATGTTAACAGCGCGAGTGAGTATGCAAAGCGCAAACAGTGGGCAATGCATGCTGCTAACATAGAGTATCTACTGCGTATTCTTCACATATACTTCGGTGCATACCTTTCCGAACGCGGGAACCTGATCAAAAATCACGTTAATCTCCTTGTGAATGAGCGAGCGAAAAATAGGCATCGAGTTGATGAACACAAACTGCAGCGACTCGTCCGTGTGTCCGGCCTTCGCAACGAATCCCTCGATGAGCAACTTGAGCGGCTTGCGCAGACGGCTCGCGGTGTCGCAGCTGCGGCGGCCGCCTTTCGCTTGAAACGGGTAGAGATGGTGGCTGAACTCGACGCCGAAGAGATCACGAAACGTGCTCAGCGAATCGACGCGTGTCTTCGAGCTGAACAAGAGTTCACCGTTCACTTCGTTCCGGAGCGAAAACGAGATGGACGGGCACGCAATCGCAAGCGCTTTCAGCTGAGCGACGAGGCGTTCGAGCTCAACACTAGCGCCAGCAGCCACAACTATGTTAAAGAGAACGTACGATCAAATGCAATGGAATGTACGCAAACCTGCACGAAAATGCGGTGTTCGTACCATGAGAATACGTACTGTACATATACTACAACAAAACACACCCTTTTGGCGTACGGGCAAATTGTAATGGAAATCGTCGACAGCAACACGTGCTCCGTGCTCGTGAGACATCTCGAACATGGCCGCTCCTCCGCCCTCGTCACCGAACGCAGCACGGTGCTTCGACACCAGCTTCCCCTCGACGAACGTGCGGCGCAGCGTCGGCGAATTCGTCACGCGTCGCGAAATGATTCGAACGCACCTCGACGACGCGATAATATAACGAAGAGTCTGTCGTCCGCAACCGAAACTTCCTGTCGCCACCGCAGCACCGCTCGTGCTCGCCGTGGCGCCATCCTTCGAGACAGCGAGTTGGTTCAACGCCTCTTCGCTGAATCCGGACCCATCGTCGACGACGTCAATTCGATGCTGTGTCGGGTTGACACTGATCGCAATCTCTCTCGCCGCAGCGTCGACGGCGTTAAGCACGAGCTCAAACGCAGCATGCCAAAACGTGCCGATGCGATAACCTGCGGTAACGCGCAGGCAGTCTTCAGACGTAAGCCGCTGCATCGACCTTTCGAAATGAGCAGCAATTCAGATCGGGCTAGACAAGCAGAAAACACGTGTTTCACGCACGCTTTGCCGAGCATATACTATCGAAGGAGGCAGGAGGAACGGGAGATGGATGGGAAGTAAGCATGTTCAGTTCTCTGCACTCCCTTGCACTTCTCGAGTAAAAGCTCATCAAAGAAAGCACAAAGCACCCGCTGAAAACACGTCACACATCATACCGGTTCAGGAACTCTACGAGCGAGACCTCTGCAAATCACTACATCTCACAGTGCACCTCATGCACGACAGAATCATCGTGCACGACGCTGTGCGCTGCATGGCACACAAACTAACGAAGACAGTGAAACTGAACGGAAGACTGCACTAGATACAGCACTGTATGTACGTAAAGTCATAACTTCAGACTTCCAATGTGTCAAGACAAAATAAGTGCAGGGCGTAACGCACATTACTTACACACAGACTACGTAAGGTAAAACAGTCTCGACTTCGGTAAGCATATACACGGTACACCACTATGCACAAATGCATAAACTCTTACTCTAGGTCACTTCGCGCCCGTGTTATCACAGTAATGAGCAGTGATTGACGCAAACGCGCAACGCATAAAAAAAACAAAAAATCACAACACATCTCAAGTCAACGGGTACCGCGCAGTCGGACGACGCGAATTGAAAAGGGAATAAACGCCACTCCTAGCTGTAGCTTGTACGCACTGTACTCAACACAATGCTGCACGATATGGATGGACATTATGTGCAGGAGTTCTGAAAGACAAGCACTGTACTCATCAACTCACCGTGTGCATGCACGGCATGAGACGCAGTAAGCCTTAGCTTCTGACTCAACAGTACGCCAACTATATGAGAAAAAATGCAGAAAACATAGCAGCGTGAAAACAAAGTTAACTGTAAACAAACATAAAATAGTGCAAACATCGAATAAACGCAAGCACAAGCTGTACAAACAATGGGCAGTCTATTTGAAAAACGCGAATATTCTACAGCACGCACGAGCCAACAGTGCTACAAAACGGATAGACTTGAAGCAAGAAAGTGAACAGCTATGCACGTATATAGTACGAATAGAGAGCACAGCACCGGCCAGGTAGTTTGGTTTGTGACTTGTCACCAGTGAAACTGATTACTTTACCAATCAAACCAGCATCGCAACAGCAGAACGTCGGACAGGTGCTTCGTCGAGAAGCGAGTCGAACTGCCACCTCTCCGACTAGGCGTGAACATGAAGAAAGTGTTGCAAGAACTGCCAACTGTCGCTCTGACGTTTTGCTGGTGGTGCATTGGAGCCGGGCTTTTGAGGATGCTTCAGGAAGAGAGGCCCAAATATGGCTGCTAAAACGGAACTACTCTTCGCACTCCCGCAAAGTATCGACAGATAACAAGGACAGAGGTGAAAATAGGGAAACTGCGGGGCACTGCGTAAACCGTCGCCTATTTGCTCTCACGTTTGACTTTAAGGAAGTGGTTCAGACTACGGAGCTGGCTACAATATGTATGTACTGTACATGGCTGAATTTCCGTCTCAAAATTTGATCAATTGCATTATGCATGTGTACACCGGTGACTAGACAGAGCACAATAGCGCATACATACTGAGACATAGATAAAGTGGTTGACAACACACCAAGAGAACTCTCTGTCGTGCCATTCTCAGCGCTGTGTTCCAACAGTTCGCGCAGGAACTTCACCATGTAGACAAAGACCGCTTGATGACTAGATGGCAATTCGGCAATTATCTACAATCAGGGTTCACATCTAGTAAAACGTGCACACATTCGACTACCGCAGCATATCTAAGAGCCGCATAAAGCTTCACTTACAGCACGACAGGCCGCCTCATTCTGACAGGCGTTAAAGCACCGAAGCGCAAAGCTGTACGGAATAACAGGCTCCACGAATGAATCGATTAAGTTAATAAGCTCTTCCAGTATAGAACTACCATCGCCAGCTAAACATTTGTCCAAATCCAGATGTTATTCCAACTGCATCGTGCCCCCCACAACGATTCCACTCACGTAAAGACTGTGAAAGATCACCCGAATCAAGTGCGTCTCGAATCGCTTCAAATTGAGAAGCTCGACCTCGTTCCGTAAACAGATCGGGCTAAATCCGTAGACAAAATGTGTAGCTACGTAGTTTTCATCGAACATGGACAAATAGAATACGCACGTTCGAAATAAGACGCTCGCGAATATGATTACATAAACGCTGGAGAGGAATCGGAACATTTCGTTGAAACGTTGATGATGACGCCTCAACGCCGTCCGGGAGGTCCTAAATTTGACCGAAACGACTAGCACCAACAGACAGAGACAAGTACTAGTAACTTTGTCAATTAACGCACCAGATCAATCAGCCGATCGACAGGTACTTGCGCGCCGGTTAACACGCGTTCTTCGCCGACCAGATTCTCGATCGACTGCCCGAAGCAGCTGGGTACGTAATGAAAATCAATAGGAACGAAATAGTCGCGCCCGCCTCTCAAGTGAAGCTTGAGAATGCAACCAATAAGACCATTGTTTGGCATCTGGCGAGTGTTGAGCTTTCCAGCGATAACTTTGTCGACGACGATCTGCAGTTGGACATCGTAGAATTTTCCTGCAAAGTCAAACACCTATACTAACTGTAGCGAGGTGCAAAAGCGAAAGTTCGAACTGTCCGGTCAATCTCGCGGAAACTATGTGCGTACTAATTGCAGCTGAGTCTGAAATCAAAGACTGTCGTCAAGGGGCATGACGAAATTTTTCGTCAAAATTAAAATTTTCTTTCCACGATGCCATGCATCGGCTGGTTAGTAGCGGATCCGAACCGTAACCGACCGAGTCTGGTTCCCTTTACAGCCCGCAAGCCATGACTACGTAACATGGTGAAGAGAAAGTATTAGAAGCCGTATTACCAGCAGGTACAAGCCGCGAAGCCGGCGTGATTATCAGTGCTTCCATGCACAGCGACTCCATCGGCGTCTGCGTTTCCACGTCAATAAATTCGAACATTAACGGAGTCTGAATGCAAAAGCACCAAAATCAGTCGTCATGATAAAAGAATTACAAGAATCTTCAATGCGTGCAACGCGGCATACCTGACCAGTGTTCGTTACGCGCAAGCTCTGCACCACAGGCTGCATATATTTCACGTCGCCAAAATGAAACTATGTGTCAAACAAACACCGAATATGCAATCACCACAAAGCTAGTACACGTTCGTTAAACAATAAATGGATCCTCTGCCCCGAATCGATTTCTTCCCTTTTCGCAAGCCAGACCCGATTGCAAACGCGGTCCAAATCCGCTAACTCTCAGGACAGTGTAAGTAAATAGAGTGACCCAGCTAAAGTCTAATGCGTGCGCGTAGTTGTACCTCAATCGGATCAATCGAAGCCGACGGCAACATTTCGTTCATCAACTGATCGACTTTCTTGCAAACTTCTTGGTACACCTTTTTGTGTTTGTCCGGATGGACTTTTTTAAACTAAAAACACCACTACAATGCACAGACCTACACTGTACATGTAAGCTCCTTCCTACCTTAGCCGAAAGATGAGCAACAACTGGCTTGTGATCACTCATGCGCAATTCCGGCACACTCTGATAGACGGATACCAGTCTGACCATGTTCCTGCGCTGCGTCTCTCCTGTGCCTGTACATAAACTTTTCGTCACCAAAGTTTTGTGGAGATGCCTGTCGATAGAGACAAGGACTCTGGGAAAGATAGAAATCACTCACCTTCGTGAACCCACCAAAGAATCCGATCGCAATAGGCTGGACAACGAGCTTTCTCGCTAGAAGTGGACGCGATAATTAGATAGTGGAGAAACAGAGCAGCGTCAAATTGCACACGCACATACCTTGTATCGAACGTGTCTGTGCCCGGGTCGTACTTGTACGTTGGTTTAAAGTTGATCGGAGCCTCGGCGAAACCCGAGAACGCTAGATTCTCGCGCATCACGTATCTCAGCTAGACGAGGTAAAACGGAGAATTAGAAATCACCATGGCGTACCGCTAGTCACGGTGTCTACGCGTTCGCAAAGATCCATTTATACCTTTTTAGAGAACGATTTTGAGGACAAAACCCACGTGTACAAACATAGGAAAAGTTGTTGACACCACTTTTGATGGATATTTTTGCTCGGACCAAATTTCAGAAAACATTTTCAAGACTTTCGAAGAAATTTTTAATTTTAGCCGCACAACATGCTCGCCTCGCACACAAGCAACAAGAGTGATTGTGAAGCTAAACTGCTGCACTGTATTGAATCGCAAGCGGCTATCACGCTGCCGCACGTGCAACACAAATAGCAACGACGGCTACGAGCCCTTTTAAAAAAAAAGTCGAAAATTTTTTTAGAAAATTTTCATTTTTGAAGTTTTGAACGAATTTCTGGAAACTATCGGAACCCCCGATGAAATACTACCCTTTTTAGAAGATCTAAAGGCCATTTTTCTAATTACTACCATTTTTAGAGGATTTAGAGAACGCGTTGACACCCTAGCTAGCACCTCGAACACGCATTGAATACCTGGTCGTATTCAAGCAAACTGGCGAAGTCGCGAGCATCACACTTCTGGTACACCGTCACCTTGTCCGGACTCTGTCCACCCGGCTGTTGCAGACGGTAGTTCATATCACCAACCCAGAACACCAAACTATAATCCGTTGAACCAACACATACCGACCGACATCCAGGCACGCAAACGTTGACCGTATATAATAAGACTACTCTCTCGACTACGTACTAACTCCGGAACGAAAATACACAATAAACTTACTCGTGATTCAAGATCGCTAATGGCGGGTCCGCGTCCCACGCTGCGGGGTTTCTCGGTGGTTCTCGCGCAAAAAGCGTATTCCTCACAATTTCATGAAAATCCTACGTGCAACCAGCAACACCATCATAGAACTAAATAGCGCCACTTTTACACCCATACATTTAAAAGCAAAAATACGAGCACGTATTGTGTACGTAACGTAAACAGTTGTGCCAAGTACGTGCACCGGTGCACAGTATACTAACAATCTGTAAGACACCTGATTTACACTGTTAAACAACACACAACTTCCAATACAAACACACGCCACAATGAATGGCTCGGGACTAAAGTCGTTCGCGAGAAAACTTCCCGGTTCCCATACAGGCACGTAGGCTTCCTTTGCCTCGAGCTAATCTGTGAAATACGTACGTACGAATATTGCAGCACACACGAAAGCAAGTAATCCTCGCGCGCGCACACAGGACGAGAGCTGCAGGTGCGTTTCGAACGCAATTGATAACACAAATGCAGAGAATGGATGATCACGCGTACGTACTATACCTGATTGCGTCGTTGTACTTCCTCGAAATGTGCTGCCAAGTGCGAGTTCACAAAGCAGATGAAGCTATCGTAAACTTTCATGCTGATACTCACGCCACCTTTGTTGGCCTGCAGAGAAAAACGAGAAGATAGGTAAAGGAAAGGTTCGCGCACAACCCGCAGACGAACTCTAGGTTTTGGAAGTAGAACCCGAACCCGAAAATTTTGAAACTTACACGCAAGTTGTAAATTTACGCAAAGCTACTCGAACCTTAAAAACTTTTAGTGAAAAGTGACCCGAACCCGACCTCTAAAGATCGGTTGACAGCAATTCGTCGTCGATAAAAATCTGACGTCCCACAGGTCCTCACAAATATGCACATACTAAGGTCATAAAGACAGCTTGAATGCCAGTTGCAACGTGCGACGACGCCACGTGAGAAATGTGCTGTTTGAGTTCAATCTTCGCAAAGACCATAAGAAAAATGCCCGCAAGTCTCTTCCTTTGAACCTTAAGAACAAGAAGCAACATAACACGCAAGCACGATACGCCCATCGTTACTTGATGCAGCAGACTACGCAAACGTCAGCTATCAAGTCAACAGCAACAATCTCATGCCTGCCGAGGAACAAAAACTGACTGAACTCATGGCATTCACTTTTGAGCTCTACTAGTTTCTAGGTGTGCATCCATGCAATAACGTCCTGCGAACCGACCCGACTCTATCCGGTTGCCGCTCTAAAATTGTTCACCACTGCGGGTAGCCAATTGCACCCCATGAACTTGACGACTGGCAGCTAGCAGGTCGTCTCACTGGCACAGCAGTAAGTCGTACGCATCTTCTTTTATTACTCATCTAAATGAGGCTAACGTAAAGTCACGCAAGCTAGGCATCTGCCGCCACGCATGTATTACAAAAGCTTAGCTTCTCTCACGAAGAAGACGAACCGCTGCTGCTGCCCTATTCATATGCGTAACTGAACGACGAGGCGACAAGTAACTCACTCTCGCGACCCGACTGAGGAAGCGCGTTAGAGTAACTAAGCAGAGACACGCGACATCACAGCGTCAAGCACATGCACAGCGAGAGAGAAAAGCAAGAAAAAACTTTATCCTCGCCAAATTAAATATTCTTCTAGTCATACGCCGCCTCCGTCGTTGATCGCGCGGAAAACGCGTCTCCATTGCGTGTGCACGCACGAGCGCGCTTGCAACTTC
>JAQGBB010002008.1:0-11881 GCA_034691745.1 Prismatolaimus dolichurus | reverse complement strand
CTTTTAAATCTTACTGACATTTTTAACGTGGCAAAATAAAAAACGCGAGAGTGAAAAAACTGGTACAGGTACAGGTAAACCTGTGCCAAAAAATTCATTATTTCGTATTAACTCAAAATCGCTTGGCAAAATAGAAAACGCAAACGTGAAAAACTGGTGCGTCCGAAATTGGCAGTGACGGTACAGATCGCCATTTTTCAGGTTCCAAAATTGCCAGTGGTGGTACAGATACAAATAAAGGTTTTTTGCCAAACACAAAAAATACAGATTTTGTGCCAAAACAAAAAACTCAAAAGAGAAAAAAATTGCTACAGGTAAACTTGTACTATTAAATTCACTTTTGGAAATTTGTCGATTTTCGAATTTTGCCAGCCAACGTGTACCAGTTTTTTCTCTTTTGCGTTTTTTGTTTTGCCAAGCAACGAAAGTTTGGCATTTGCTTACGGCATAACTGAAAAAACGTTTAAAAGTGTCAGTAAGATTTTAAAGTGTTTTCTTATAATGGGAATCCGAACGCCAGTTATATTACACCCCAACCCCCTAGTCAATCTGAACGGGCCTGGCGTCTGTACACACGAAGTGCGTCAAAACTCACCTATCACAGTCACAAAATTGTCAATTGTTTTAACTGCACGCTGATATGTGCGGTTTTCATCAGAAAAAGTTTCTCTTTCGCCCACAGCTGCTTTTACAGTCGACCAACTTTGACTTTTCTGGAATTACACTAGATGCGCGTTTGGTGGTTGGAAAAATGTGCTTGTCGGCCTTTTATAAACCTGAGAAAACCTTTTTTCAAAATCACAAAATCAAATGTAGGGAATTTATTGACATTCGCAGCTTTTCAATTCTATTCGATGTTCTGGACAGAGATGGTCGCGAGCCGGCATATTCGGAGTCCGGCTCGAACATTTTTTTAGCCCTCAGCCTGGCCCAAATATTTTTTCCAGCTCTCAGCCCAGCCCAAACATTTCTTTGCAAGTTCTCGGCCCGGCCCGAACAAAATTCGCAAAATCGAATTGCATCCAGAAATTGCTATCGTTTTTATTCAGCGCACAAATGCAGCGCACTGCTTCCTGGCGCAAAGCACAATTTTCTTTCGCCGTCAAAACGAACGACACACAGTCGCAATCGTGCGCCGAGCATGAGGGTCGAACTTAATATGAAATCCATTTTATCACAGCTGCAAACTATTTTTTAGGTCGGCAACACTCGTGCTTTTTGATAAAATGTCGCAAGCCTAAAAACGTCATTTCAAAAAAATCTTTTTTTTCGAAGGGCTGCTGCACAAGCCAGACGTTCCACAACTTTGTAAATTTTTTTATACTAAATAAACAGACGACGTTCAGTCATCCAATGTTGGTTCGAGATTGGCTTATTTTCTAAGACAGTGGCAGAAGCTATCGAAATGTACTTACAGTATTTTCCCGTGTAAAATTTCGAATTTTTAAGCAGTTTAGCGAACATTATATCAAGTTGCAGTGTCGTCTCAAAAAAATTTTCGTGCGCAAAAAACTTCTGCTATATACATTACACGCAAAACGTTTTTTAAGAAAACTGCAAGTCGTATTTTTGCTGATGACGCACTCTACTTCGATTTGCAGTGTTTTGTCGCAAAAATTTTGCAATCAAAGTTGAGATGCACTGCTGGTGCAGTTATAAAATTCAAGTCCAAACCAATACGAAGTGTCTGCGCAAGCAAGCAACCAGCCGCAGTAGACCGGTCATTGCACGGGCTTGCCTTTGCGCGCTTTTTGAGAAAACCATGCAAGTCTACTTGCAGTTTTCTTTGAAAAGGCAGCAAATTAGAGATTGGCAACAAAAACTGTTTTTAACGAGTCCTTGGTTGAGAACCTAGTCGACCCCGTCCGGCCCGGCCCGAGATTATTTTGCTGAAATTCGGCTTGGCCCGGTTCGGCCCAAAATTTTTTTTTGAATTCCACGGCTGGTCCGAGCCCGGCTCGGGCTGAGCATGTTCGGCTCGTGACTATCTCTAGTTCTAAATGAAAGTGTTGCCAACATAACGTGATTTCTGAGAAAGTTAAGCTTTGAGGTATTGTGGGAGACGCCGTGGGCAAAGCACGCATTTCTTTGCACATATCGGCGTGTAGCTAAGACAGTTAGCTGTTTTAACTGTTTTCTGTCTGCGGTGATCTTTGACGCACTTCGTATCCACGGACGCGAGTCCCGTTCAGATTAACTAGGAGTGTGTAAGTGAGTGTGGAATGTGGTCCGTTACACCGGCGCCAGGCCCCAAATGATGACCCCAAAAGCACGTGACACGTCACTGGGCCAGTCGACTAGAAAGGTTATATTCCGGCACAGCAGTTCTCCTTCTGGAAACTGTAGCATGCGCAACTGCCGAACATTTGAAGTGTGTCAATCCCAATAAGTTTTTCTTGCAGGGACGCCCATGGGGCTTTCCATTAACGACCCAAAATTTTTGGCGGCCTATAACTCTGTGTGGGAGTGTAGAAGCGCGAAAACATAACGCATTTGAGCTCCTCTCGTCGAGAGCTACACGCCCAGATCAGAAGAAAAATTTTCAAACAACATCGAACAAGCTTGTCTAAAAAAACTTCACTAAAAACAGATAACGAACGCAGCGAAGCAAAATTTTTGCAATTTTCACTCATTTTTGACGAACTTTCGTCACAAAAAATCATTTGGGTTGCTTTTTCGAGTGCAAAAACTTGACATTTTTTTTCTTTTTTTCAACCGGTTGGAAGAGCGGGTCCCGTTGGCCTCACTCACAGGCGCCTGCGTTTTGTAAATTTGGAATCTCCATTTTACTTGCAGGAGATGGAACGTAGAAAAAAACAACACGGAGACGTCGGATCTTTCACTGAGAATCAACTTCGGGGAATTATCGGTAAAAGCGATTAAGTTCATTTCCCCAAACATAGCGCGCTCGCGCGCGATTGACAAAAGAACGGTAACGCAGTTCGGAACTTTTTTCGAGTAATACGCAAATTTTTAGCTTGTTTTTGAAGTAGTTTTCTTCCTCATTCAGGTGACTTGTGGGCTGCTGGAACAGAAACAATGATGTCGCAGCTGCGCTGGTGCATACTCTACATGCTTCACTATCCGGAGATCCAGACACAAATTCGCGAGGAAATCCATGCCGTCGTCGGTCCTAGTCGACGAATCACGATGGCCGATCGCCACGCGCTTCCCTACGCGCACGCCTGCTTTTACGAGATGCTCCGAATCGGCTGCGTTGCAGACACGACGAATTTCCGCAGCGCGACGCACGACACGACGCTCGGCGGATACACCATCCCGAAGGGACTTGTGCTCACACCCAACCTCTACTCGGTGCACATGGATCCGGACGTGTTCGAAGAGCCCCATGTGTTCAAGCCAGAACGCTTCTACGACGGGGCGAAGAACGCGGTGAAGAAAACCGAACACTTGATCCCGTTCGGCGCCGGCGTGCGCATGTGCGTCGGCGACGTACTCGCAAAGACGACGCTCTTCACCGTCTTCTTCACACTACTGCAGCGGTACAAGTTCGGGGTAAAGGAAAACGAGCCGCCGCCCAGCTTGAAGGTGCTCCGAACGATTACGCTGCAGCCGCACGACTATCTCTGCGAGATGTCGTTTGCGGTTTGAGACTCTCGAGATTTCTACTAGGCAACGTACAGGGTCGGCTTTTTGTGCCCACTGGGCAACACGTCCGACTGTCCGTGCGCCCGTTATCTCAAGGTCTGGGGGAAAGCTGTTGAAAAAGTACGATAGATTCTTTATACCGCAAATCAGCGTTTTCGAGTTTTCTCAAAATTTCGAGGTCTCGTTTGAAGAAATATGTGTATCTGGCTTCCAGGGAAACGTACTGCTTAGTAGGTGAATTTCACTCATTGCTAGTTCACGTCGGCAAAAATATAAATTTTGTGCCTTCGCTTTTACAGTTCGCAAGCTTTGCCTATCGGGATGTGCAAAAAATAAGACTGTGTCAGTGAAGCCAGTTCTATCATTTTACTCACTCTCATTCATTGTCGTTGCTGCAGCCTGTAGAACAGATTTGTGCAGCGAGGCGCCATCTAGCAAACATAGTACGGAGCATGTCTGTTTCGTGATTTTTACGCAAGTATTTTATATTCACGTGTGGTTTAGGTTTACTGGCACACTGCGTCATGGGCCTTGTGGATTGGTGCATCCGACTTGCTTGTTCATAATTTATAAGCAAAGGCTAGAAACGCTTGTATAAATAATGCGCGAGTAGGTTCACGTGTTTGCGCTTAGGAATTTACGCTGGTTAAACTCGGCTCATATGCTTTGCAAGCAGGGTGTTTGGTCATACATTTTGACGTCTGACTTGCGTTCAACATCGACAAGAATATCCTGCTAACCTGAAACTTACGCCTGTTTCTGCTCACTTTGTTCTACTCGTGCACGTGCAACATACCTTTCAGTCGTAGGGTGTGCATATCCAACTTCCTCGGACCGAGACAACAGAAGACGTTTAGGGATGGTTCTCTGTTTACGTAAGCCGGTGCCATTCTGAACACACACACACGTTTGAATCTATGAATTCCATTTTAGTTTTGGTCCAATGTATTATACACACATATATACATATCTAAACGAAATCTGACGATTAAAATAGGACATCGACTTAATGGTCAGTCAGTTTCGTAACTAGGTTGCGACGAGGGAAACTGAAAAAAGTATGCTTGCAAGTAAACATCTCGTGTCCTAGATCTGCTTCGGCATCCCTAGGCTGCGTAGCCGAATGGTAGGCGCCAACTTGCCAATGTTAGGTACGAACTTGTGAGTGAGATAGGAAGTTCGGGGGGAGGCGAAACCCCCCGAAAAATTTTTTTTTTCATTATTTTTACAAGAGAGAGAGACGAAAAACGCAGTAAAGCGGCAAATGGTGACCTCCTTTTCTCTCTTGCTTCAAAAACTTTTGTGTTGGTGTTTTTTTTGTGAAACGGCAGGATGCCTTTTTGGCTTTGCCGATTTACTTGCATTATAAGAGCGTTAAGCGTTCACGAAAAGAACTCCATGCGAAACGTCTTTCTCGCCTTACCCGTTTTGCATGCACTGCAGCATCGTTCGGCGGTAAAACGTAAATGCTTGCATGCCATACTTCTGTTTTTAGGCACGGAAGACCTCTCACTTGTTGACGTCTGATAGCAATTGTCTCGAAAAATGCGTGGTAAAATATTTGCTGTATTTCCGAAATGTAACAGAAATTACCCTCAGTTCTTCTAGTCTCCGCCTCCGATATCGAGAAACTGTCGGCCTCGTTCGACGAAGCCTTCGCGAAGGGCGACTACCGCGCTCTAGCGTCACTCTACGCGGAGGACGCCAAGATCCTTCAGAATAACGGTCCCATTGTTGAAGGAAGAAGCGGTAATTTGCTAGAAGCACGGTTGACATATTGTGTGAGATGAACGTTTCAGCTATCGAAGCGTTCTTCAAGACGTGGCCGAGGAACGTGACGCTGAAGTGTCAGATTAAGGGAGTCACCGACGGTGACGAGCTTGTCGCTGACTATGGGACGTATGAAATGTTCAATGGCGGCAAGAGCATCGAGACTGGAAAGTAAACAGACGTCAATTTCCATTAATAAGAGATAATTAATTCTAGCGATAAGGGAAAAAGTTTTTGCATTTTGTGCCTCTGTTAGGGATGCTGACCGTTTCCCGAAATCGTGGCGGAAAGCTGGAGGTGAACCGCAACGTCAGGTGGCTCGAGCTAGATTTGCTAATTTACTCTGCTTTTTCGCGTAGATAGTCTGCTACACTTGGAACGAAGACGCGCCCAAGGCATAAGCCGAGAGGGTTTTTTAGGGCTCAGCTTCAAACACTACCTATCCTAGGGGCTCATCCATATATGACGTCATCTAAAAATTCAAATTTTTGGACGCCCTCTCTCCGTCACCTGGTCTACCACATAAACATAGGCTATGTTCTACACACAGCGGCATCTACCAAGTGAAATTTTCAGACCCCCTCCCCCTCGGCAGCTGACGTCATATATAAATCCAAGAAGCAAGCTTCTATCTAATATACATGTAACCCTGTTTTCACTCGCGCTAAACGTTGGTATGCACTGTCGAATCACAAGAAAGAATGAAAGATGATGCCAACAAGGCCACCATGACGTACCGTAAGCCGTGTGCGGGTCCTACTACATGTGACACCATACATACGAGTACATATGACAGCACGTGTATCGACCAAACTGCGTAGGTGTTGGATACGTAGCCCAGTAGCGCACCACAATAACAATAAGGCCTCCATATAGTCAGCGGTAAAGCAAAATCGTGCACGAAGGCTAACACCGTTCGGGAGCAGTGTATGGCAACCTGCTCCAGGATAGTCATAGTAGCATACATTTTCACAAGGATCTTCATGCATAACATCACTTAACATGGAGTTGCGCAAAAGTTGCTTCAATAATTAGCAAAATCGTGTAATTCTGTTTCCAATGACATCTCAAGTTTCTCTTTCAAAAAATGTGCATCGCTCGATAAACACCAAGAAAGATCCTCGCAAAGTACGTACACATATGACATCACGGACGTACACATATGACATCACACTGGACTTCCAACCTCCTCCAGCCGGACAACCGTTAGCTCAACGGAGCGAAACCCGGAGATCATCAGCCGGACAACTGCTAGCTAAACAGAACGACATCCGGAAACCATCAGCCGGTCAGCCGTTAGCTAAACGGAAAGAAGTTCGGAAACTATCAGCGGGACATCCGTTAGCTGAACAGAGCGAAACCCGGAAACCATCAGCCGGTCGACAAGCGGCAACCTCACGGGACAGGAGGCTTTCTGATTCATTCCGTGTCCGAGAGAGACGTCTTCTCGCCTCTTTTCTTCCACGCTGATTCACCAAAAATCCTGCTTCATCGATCCATTTATTCGCCTGGGCACCGAGTCGTCTAACCCTCGAGACCACAAAATTTAGCCCCGGTTAGTTCGAAAAAGACCCAGAGAGGAAGCAAAGGGCCCCAAGAGGAAAGGAAAAGGTCAAATGTCCCCCCAAACACAACACTCCCAACTAACGTAAATAAATGCTTCAAAGTGTGATTAAGACCCAAAGCCGATCGTCGGGGACTGCGGTCCATTAAACTTCTACTTGTACAAAAAATCAATTGATGTGCTAAATTCGACCAGACGATCCTTAAAAAACTCGCCCTCAATTTAAAGCACAACAAATTTTACATCGAAATTATCATATGAAGAAGCACACAAGGCATTGATTTCGTTAATCCAAAAGTACGTAACACAAATTCAGAATAAAACAACTGCTTCACATAGCGACCCTCATTCTCCCTTCTTCTCGCGAGCTTACCCCACGGGCTGATCAAAGGTTCCAAAAAATCGAAGGCGTTGATGAGCGGCGGCGATGATCGTCGTGATCAGCTTCTCACAGTTCCACGAATGAATAAATGGCCGAGATCGTTCGACGATGCGTTCCTCTTTTTGGAAATGAAAAACTCCGAAAACGAGTTATACTACCAGTCAACAACAAAAAAACATATCGATCGATCGTGCTTGCTCCTTTTTATAGCCAAGCTAAACTCCTCCCATCGTCCAATCCGCGACAACATCCATTTGGGTGGCTGCCAAAAAAGTGCCGAAACTGTCTTGAACATGATCTATTGTGAAACGGACGTCCTCACGCACACGCACCCGCCCGCTCACACGCTGGCCACCATCACACGTGCTGCCAACCGATTCACGTGAGTCGACGAGGTGCTCCACGATGCTCTCGCTTCTTCGACCAGCCTGTACGGCGGCGCTACCACGCGTTCCTACCGACGGAACGCGAGCAGTCGATATTCGTCCCACGCACACGACGTCCCGGTGACGACGACGCTCCAGCTCCAAGTTCACTGCACCATCGATATCGCCACTGCCGCTCTCCCGCCTTTACCGATAGCTTCTCAACCTTTTCCATACATGACTCGCTCGCCTTCTCTCATAACAACCTCTCTACCTAGGGTCGCACCATCTACATAAGTACCATAAAATGACGAGCTTATAACCCCCCACTTTACCAAAGAGCTTTGGTACAAATTTAAATTTTTTTGCGAGGATTTCCTATGTTCAGCACACAAATGTCCAGACAAGTTTGGGGAGGGGTCTAAAAATTCAACTTTTTCTCGGACGTCCTTTGTGGAAGGCCCCCAATGCAGAAGTTGGCGCGTAGACATTTTGTAACTTCTCTAATGAAAACCAAACTCGAAATTGTCGGATGGCATCCGTTTTTCTCCCGACAGTGTTTGAAAAACGTACGAGCGCGCGCACTATCGATAGCAAGGTATCGTTTTACGAGATTGTGATACTCTCCATTCTAAAGTACATATGAAAATAAAATATAGGTACATCGATAGCAATGGTCGAGACGCCTCACTGCATAGTGTCTATGCGGTGCTCATGAATAGCGCAAACAGTGCTCTATATTCATGTGCACCGCATGGACACGGCAGGGTTCATTCAGAAGAACTAGTAAAAAAGGTAGCTTTTGGTTAAATCAGTCCGCTGTGTCAATAACCGGCCGATATTTTGCCGAACAATAACTAGGATTTTGATTGTTTTTTTACAGGTCATTTGCATGTAAGAACTATTTCGCTCACATGCAATTCCACACACCACGAAGCTTGTACAGTCGAGGTATATCAAATTCAATAGAAAAGACTCAGTTCGATTTTCGATTCTATCCGATTTCGATTCTATCTGTCGAAAAAACCGGCTTATTTCCATGCCAACCTTCACCAGTGAACGCAAAAAGCTTCGTCACAGAGTGGGTGCACAGGTTCGGGTCGATAATAGATGCAGCTGCGACAGAGACCAGCAAAGTCGTTGATACACATGGTGCCGCTGACGAAGACAGCAATCGTACAGAAGATTCGCTCGAGTGTGATAGATTAAACGAAAAAATTTGACGCGTACTTGCCACCACGGTTTCCGCTCAACTCTATGTTCTTCTAAAGGACCATTTTGCCCATGAAGACGTTGAATAGCAGCATTTTGACCATTTCGTCACATGACCTCTTTCTGGAAGACAGTTAAGTACGAAGCAGTAGTACTTTTGTCACTACCTTTATCTATCTGATGTGTTAACGAGAACTTTAATTTCCACGAACTTATGAAAGGCCAACAATGTGAACGCAGCTTTTGACACAGAACGCCACTGTGGCCATACCCAGACCAACTCCAAGTAGCACAAGCGCCGAAGCAACTTCTGCAAACTTGAATATGTTTTCCCTGTCTACATCAACGACGGACTCTTCCTCGTTGCTAACGTGATCACACGCGACACCGTAACTGCGAAGTTTCCGCTCTATACGAACCGTATCCGTGGCGTAAAAGCCGTGAATGCTCGATGTGTCCATTTTTTTCTTCAACGCTTCTGCTTCTGGTGAGAACGCAAACGAGTAGAGAAGCATCGGTGAGCGCGGTATCAGCGTGAATTCTAGACCTATAGTTCGCTCAAGCAGCTTCTTCTGACACCAGTAGACTAGATCTGTATAGTCACCAAAGGAAAAATACACTGTCGTCGATCTAGATGACTTCGCCAAATACTCGTCGCAAATGTCTTCTTCGTCAACTATCAGCGGCGGATGATCATAGAGCGTTTGGCGAAACGATTGAACTTCTTCGATTTTAGATTGATTTAAAAAATCGAAGACGTAGTCGTTCAGTGTGTAATAGACCATGGTAAACTCTTTTCCGGCGACCTTATTCGTCAAAAACTCAAAACTTGGATTTTCATTTAAGAATGCCGGTGCTGTCGTAGACGTCGTAAGCTTAGACGAGTAGAATAACGCTATTATCGCCAATAAAGACTCCAACTGAAACAAGAGCATGAAAGCGGGAAGGCGTGTCCACGGTGAACGAACAAGTAGAATCAACGCCAATGCAGATATTGCAAACGCTGATGCGATCCACGCAAAACGATCAAACGGATGGACCAGATATGAAAACTCGATGCTTCGGCCTTCGTTTTCTAGCACTTTCATGCCAAGAACCATTTGGTCGATGGAGTACGGATAGGAAAACCGAAGTACGTTCCAGCGTTGCTCGTTCACTGCGAGTGGAAAGTCAACAGCGTCGAGACTTCCCGACCGGAGTTGTGCAGGAAGAGAACGCGCGTCGGAGAGGTTCGTATAACCACTCGGCTCTTCGATTTGCTTGAGAATCAATCGACTGTTATACAGGAGGGAAATGGCTGGGAGTAGTAGCAAAGAAATGGGATTGACGGTCAGTCGAAGGATGTTGGGCTTGTATCCACGTGCCGTTGTAGCGCCAGCCCAGTGGGCAGCACAGCCAAGAGCTAGGTTGTGCATATGGACGAGCAAAATGCAAGTGAAACCTTCTGCATGCCGACAGTACGTACTGGACTATAAATTACGCTCTGACAGCGGAGCCTCTTGGCGCTATGAAATGCGCATCGGGCAGCGTCGTTTGCAATTGACGAGTCTCATCGTCTTGGTGCGTGCTGCTCGGAGCGCCCAGTGCGCAAGGAAAAAGACAGCTAACTGGTCAAATTGAGATTATCTCCTCATTCCCACCTCCCTGATAAAGGCTAGCGGACGGTGTGAGCAACTTGCCTACGCTAGACGATTACACGCCGAATAAATTTTTTTTACACGACAGTAAGCAAGAAATCGTGATTTGCCACAGGAATTTATAAACAAATTATGGCATGCGTTTTTTGTCTGATAGCAGGACGCACATCCAGCTTTGTCGCTCCACTTGTATTTTAAATTTTATGAAACGCTTTGGTATGAAATGCAGCATGTCACCTGTCACAATGCGTACCATGTCACCTGTCAAACGAACTATAACACATGTCACATCCTAAAAAAATCAAGAGTAGTGCGTTCTTTGCTAAGGTTAGCTCTTCATGCACGACTAGTCCGCAGGTGCTGCGTCATTTTCATACTGAGAAGTTCGGAAAGTAAAGCATTGTATTTTTTATTAATTCTCTCTCTATTTGAAAAGCGATAAATGAACAAATGACAGGGTCAAGGAGGGGAAGCGAAAAATTTGTTAGCGAATCGCTTGATTTATTTTGGCATATTTATCGCTCCGTTTGGCTCCATTGTTGCCCTAATCGCTGCCGTAATGTCCTAATTGCCCTAATTCCCCATTTCACCCTAATCACTCGCTCCATTTTGCGCTTATAACATGTTGAAGGTGCACATGCCGACCCGTCTGTCCACGGACGCAGTACATGTCGTAAACGGCTGTGCCTGCAAGCGCGACTAGATGAAAGTGGTTCACTTATGAAAAGCCCGAGAATATAACATACAAACTTAAGGAAATACCAAACGGCGATTAGTCACAGCGCGTTGAGCGTTTGGGACGATTATTCACAACCAGCTGCTTTATAGGGCAAATGTATACAGCCTTAGCCGGTATACAACTTTAACCACTTGGTTTCATGATTCATATCTCGCGCTAGAAGCGACGAAGAAAAATAAAAAGTAAATCGGCAAAGCCGAAAATGCATCCTGCCGTTTGACGAAAACACGAGCACAAGTTTTTGAAGGAAGAGAGAAAAGGAGACTACGATTTGTCGCAGTACTGCGTTTTTCCTCGTTCTCTTGTATAAAAAATAAATGAATAAAAAACCATTTTTGGGAGCTTTGTCCCTCGAATTCCCCATAGCATTTGCGAGTTGGTACATACCATTGGCAAGCTGGCACCATTGGCAAGTACAATGTCCATGAAGACTATATAGTGTCCATGGATATATAGTGTTCACGGAACATAGTGTACCGTAATCATCTGGACGTCCGCTAACTTTTAATTTTTTGAGGGGGGAGCAAGAGGGAGGAGAGAGAGAGGGAAGAACTCAGAGTGACCAGTTACATCCTGTTGTTGTGCTCGCTACGCTCGCTCTCT
>JAQGBB010002007.1:0-11885 GCA_034691745.1 Prismatolaimus dolichurus | reverse complement strand
GAGTGATGCGGACATGTTTGGCATTTTGTGGCTCAACTTGCGGTGCTTTGCGATGTGCTATGGCGCACGCTACTAGAACGTCTGTCATTCAAATATAGCTAATTTCCCGTACCCATTTTTGGTCCAAAACTTTCTTGTCTAGCTTGAGGTGACGGGTGACGGTGTTGCATTTTGGTTTGGACTCAGCTCTGCGTTACCCTAGTTATTAAGTCGCATTAAGTCATTGACGAGCTTTGCTGTCTTCTGCTCATTCAGCTAATAGGAAGGTTGCTTGCTGTGAGCATTATTTTTTGTGTAAATTGTTACTGCAGTGGGTTTCCGTAGATTCATCTCTGCGCTAAATGCTTGGTTAAGGCTCTGTCGAGATTCATCATGTTGCTGCTAGGTGTCAAGAGTGGTTTCTGGTGTCTTCAGTGGAAGCAGTTCGTTAAATTCAGAACTGCTTGTATCGCTTCGACCTTACATGCTTTATTGAAACTTACGTGACGGAAGTCTGTTTATTTGGGTTACGGTTGACCTTGATGCCACAGTGGCCTTTTATTCGATTGAATAAGCAGCAGACGACACCGTGCAGAGGTGGGCAGTACCTACTTTTAGCCCGTTGGAGCTACGCGCAAGTAGGGCGTGGGAAAAGGGAGGAAAAGAAAGGAAGAAAAGAAGGGAGAAAGAAAAATTAGGGACAGTAGCGAAAGAAACAAAAAAAACTTTAAGTCGAGCAAATTAGTAATAACGCTAATAATTTACACTCGTTATTACACTCGATTTCTTTGGCGAAACCACAAATGTTTAAGGAAATAGCGAACGAGCATTTTATAGTGCAAACTTGAAGCAAAGAGCTAGCACAATAAAGCAAAGCGAAAACAGCCGTGTGCTAATTATCATGAAACTGGAAGTCGCGTTAACGAGAAGCGCAACCGCATGACCCCAACGTGGCGTTTGCATTCGCGAGGGGAAGATGCTCCACGACTTGTTCTTCGGGTTGTACACCTCGATCGTATCGAGAGCATTCAAACTTCTATTCCTCCCTCCGACGACGTAAAGAAGCCCATCGTGCGCGACAGCTCCACAAAGAACTCTGGGCGTCGACATCTCGGCGACATAGCTCCACTTTCTGTTAACCAAGTCGTAGGTTTCAACTGACGTTCCAACATCGTAGTAGGTCCCGATTGCATAGACTTTATCCTCGAGTGTCGCCGCACAGTGGTTATAGCGAATGGTGTTCGTCGACGCCTCCGGCGACCACTTATTCGTTTTCACGTCATAAGTTTCGGCTGAGTTGAGGGTCACGTCACCGTCAAACCCACCAGTAGCGAAGATCAAATTGTTTTGCACTGCCGGAGCGGTGAACATTCGTCGGAGACTCATGTTGGTAATCGGTGTCTATTTTTGGGTCGAAGGGTCGAACACCTCGGATTCGATACCATTAAGGCACCGCCGATGGCGTAGATTTTTCTGCCGAGCTCAACGGCGCCGTGACCGAATCGGCCGTCCGACATTGGTACCTCCGACGACCAGGAGTCGGTCTGTGGGTCGTAGCTACGATGCCGAAATTGTCATCGGCACCACCGGTGACATAGATATTTCTGTTGGAGATGGTCGCTGCAAACCAGTAATTCGCTTCGGGCAAATCGGCGGCACGTGACCATGTTGACGTTTCAAAATCGTACACGTCGACGTTGTTGAGCATGCCGTTGTGGTTCCAACCGCCAATGATGAATAGTCGTGCAGTAGTTGAAGGGTTGATGGAAATTAGCAAAAGAACGAAATGAAGTAGATGCTGCACGTGCATTATCATGTTCCTGCGACGGTCTGTCATGTGAGGCTTGATGCAAATGCTTTACCAACGGTGTTTGCGCTAGCTTAAATCAGATTTTTGAGTACTCTAACGTGCACTTCCTATTTACTTGCAAAACGTTATCAGCAGCTTCTCTCATTCCAGTCAATAACATTCTGTCAGAGTTGAAGGTGTGTTAAAGTAATGTCCATTTAAGTGTCTTGCATGAAAGGCGTCTGGCTTGGTGGGAGAAGGGGTAGGGTCAAGCAACGTTAATTTTAACACGCAGGGATAGACGATTTTGTGGACAAGGGGAAGGAGATTGAAAATTCAACTTTTTGCGAAATCTTTCGTGAAAGACTCCTTATTACAGCATCTGCTGTGAACAGTAACAAAGGCTGCTCACTGGTCAAACATGGGCCACCTCCGTCGTCGCTATCAGCATTGTCGTCTGCCTCGGGGGTCCCCGACGTTAACGACCCTACTCGAGAACGATGTTGCGGCCGCGGTCTTACTAGCCCTGAAGGTGAAGCCTGGCACGGGGCAAGCGTACCGCAAGAGAGGACCGTCGTCTTTACCGAGCCAATGTTGACCCAAGTCTGGCGGTACCCATTTTGGTCCGACGATGGGTCTGTGCCTGGTCGGTTTCGAACTGGTCTTGAGCTGAGCAAGCTCAAGTGTGCACATGCTCGGAAATCGGACAGGTTTTTTGCCTAATCTGGTTCAACAACCGATACACCACCATTACAGTACCTACGTCATATGTCAGAGGTTTTCGTGGAAGCTGCAGTGTGTACTGGAGATTTCTGCTGAGTGGAGGTAGTATTTGTAAAATGTGTGCTGTACGTTTACCCACTGTGATGTAATGTTACATTCGCACGACCTGAGGTGAGAGGTGATAGACGGGCGAACTTTTGTGTAAAGTCGACTGATAGTCTAAGGGCACGCGCTTGCTCCACTCGGGTGGATAGTTGGCTAGCTGGAATCGACGATCGACGGTTTGAGCGTCGTTGGAACATCTGGAACGTTGCGGAAACCGTTGTTGGTACAGCCAATGACAGAATCACAAATTTTGTGATTGCAGCTTTTCGGAGACCTGAGATATCGATCACAGGATCCCATTGTTAAAATATCAAAATCTTTGATCGTGCCATGTTACCACTGCGATGGCGCATAATTTCAGTGACACTTCGAAAAGTGAAGTTTTTGTGATCAAAGAGGATCCCGTTATCCTTGGATCCAAGATCCCGTGATCCGACAGAAACGAGACATAGCTAGGAACCGTTCTCGGGGCATTCTAAAGATCACTCCAAAATTTGATGGTCGTGCCTTCACGACATCGCAAGTTATGCCCTCGGACAGACACGCATACAGAGTCCAATTGACCGACTACTACCACCTTTCTTTTATCGTCGCTCGCGCACGACGGCGTTGGCGAGCGCACCGAAAAGAAATGGTAAAAAAATGGCTAAAAAAGTCACTCATCTTTCGCGAGGTGGCGCTCCGCGGTCACGTAACCGATCGGGACGCCGGGCATACCGCTGCATTCCGCTTCACTAGCAGGTCTTTTATTCCAAAGGGCAGCTCGCTAGCCGCTCGTCAGCGCGAAAAACCCGGCCGAGAGTAAAGTGGGTAAATTCGCCACACGGTTTTTCAAAGCGGGGTGCCGACTTCGACCCCTTTTCGCGGCCGGCATGCCCCAGGGTGCAATAGCGGCGCCGGCCACCCCGCGCATCTTCTTCGCGGGTCTCGAGCACGATGTTGCTCTTCCGAGAAAAACTTTTTCAGTTTGATACTTTCGAGCTACGGACCATGTTTTGTCAAAAGGGGTAAACTCGTCCCAGTATACCATATTTTGCCTGCCCAGTTAGCCTCGGCCTGTTTACACGAGAGAGAGTTTACTTTGTCTTGCGGAGAGAGAGAGAGAGAGATAAAAGCGTAAAATCTGGCCGCGTTATCGGCTCAACAACGTAAATTGTTCGCGAAACAACAACGTAAAACAGCGTCTGCATTTTGACGTCCGTGCGTACGTCCCAAACAATGAACGAAAGCGACAAATTATCCTCAATCGACGCGGGAGAGCAATTGCTTTCTGATGCATACATTTTGCCAGTCAGAACAGCGACGACTGTGGCAACAAACGAAAGTGAACCGTTCATGGACGCCGAGAAAAAGATCAACTCGCCACCTGCTGCTGGAAAAATGGCAATGAACACGAATCAGCGATCGGCGACGAGAGGTAGCATGGAATGCTTGGCGGAGGACATTAACTACGAAGAGTTGAAGAAATTTCTACGCAAGAAAGGCGCTGCAAACAGAGACCTTTGCGAGAGCATCGAGAGGCAAAACGATACGACGAGTATGCGCACGATGGCTTTTCTCGAGCATCTTGTGGCGATGGACGACGGCTGGCACCTTTTGCATACGTACTTGCGCTCGCACAGACAGACACATTTATCGGATTTGCTCTATGAGAGCGTACGCGAACCGCAACCAGGAAACGCAGAGGCGACTCTTTTTAGCTCGGAAAAATCACTTCGCCAATGGCAGAAGCGAACGATCATCGCGCTGTCGGTCGGCGTTATTTTTGTTCTAGTGACCGTTGTCTTGCTCCTCTTGTTATTATACTTCTTCAGCAGCTTCAGTAGCTCAGGTCAAGCGCCCGAACCCACAGCAACGGACGGGTTAACTCGGGCGTTTACCACACTACGTGAACATCTGATTAAAAAGTACTTTAATGAGCCTTTTTCGACGATCAAACTCTTCCCTAGAAGTGGCCAACCAGCCGGAAAGTTGCCAATTAGCAAGGCGTACATACCACTACAGCTGGCCCAACAGGAAGAGCGTTATACGACTACCGCGAAGAAATCTACACGACATGTAAGAATACCGAATCGCATAAGCGACACGACGCATCTTCTTTCGCACTTGTTCGCTCACGCACCAGCTGATGGAGAAAAAGTTGTAAGAAACAGCTTACTGAGGTTCGTTGAAAACGCAATCAAGTGACCGTCATTATTTGCAGGTCGATTGTGCTCGGCCACTAATCATCCTTGGCACTCCAGGACAGGGCAAAACGACGTTCGTCCACAAGCTCGCTAACGATTGGGCGATGGTGCAGAAGGGAGAGCGGAACTGCACAATGCTGGAGCGGATCTCCCTTCTTTTAGTCTTTGCACTACGCGATTTGAGCCACCCTGCAACCTCGCTTCTCGACGTCGTGCTTGAGGCAAACCTGCCCGGAAATGCCGGCGCAAACGATAGCTTGTTGATCGGCGAGTGGATAGCGGAAAATCCGTGCAGCACCTTGGTCGTCGTCGATGGCTACGACGAACGAGAACACAACTGCACCGAACTGGACAGGGTGCTTGCGACGGATCCACCGCAAGCACTAAAATTTCCCATTCTCATAACAACAGGACCGTACGGCTTGCCGAAGACGTGCCCGTGGCCGCTGCGCTTCGAGCTCTCTCCCTTGACGAAGATCGACGCTCGGCGCTTCATTGAGCTGCACGTAGGGAATAAATCGAAAAGCGTTCAGGATGAAATTTTTCGTTTCGTGCTTTGCGGTGAAAATCCGTTGTTCCTCTCGTCACCGCACCTCCTGCACATGCTCTGCTGGACAGTCGAAGCGACGAACGTGCCACGCCTTTACACGAAGGGTGCGGATGGGAAATTGGTCGAATGGGAAGGAGAATCCATGTCAACGTTTCCACAATCCGAAACGGAAACCTACCTCCTCATAATAAAATGGGTCGAGAGCAGCGCGAGTATCCCGGTCGATGATAATGACGGCGTTCCTCATGAGTTCAGTGCTAAACGGTGGATGATGAACGAGCGTGTCATCTGTCTTGCGCGACTCGCCTTCGAGAACACGCTGAAGGAGCGCGTGACGTTTGACAGACATGAGGTTGAACTGGACTGTGGAAATGAACGCACAGAACAAGCAGTACGTGTTGGCTACCTTATCGAAGAGGCATCAACGTCGAGCCCCCTGAGGGTCGCCGTTCCAACAGTTCCGCGAAGATTGAGCTTCTCTCACAGAACATTTCAAACGTTTTTCGCTGCAGTCTATCTCACGAAGATTTTCGAGGAGAACAACGTTAAGCGAAATCAGGAATTCCACGCCGAAAATCTGCGTTGCTACGGATCTCATCAATTCAAGCACGAAAGCATAGATGAATACGAAGATGAAAACGAAAATGAAAGTGAAAGTTTAGAGAACGCTGACAACGAAAATGAAAATTTAGACAACGATGACAGCGAAAATCAACAACTCGAAGGACAGCTTTCTAGCCCAGCGCTTGATCTCAGTGAGTATTTACCAGTAGCGGTGGAACGCAGCTTGACGCCAACGTTAGCTCGTCTCAGCGAGAAGCTCGAAGACAACATCGCTAAGCTTCGTGGCCTATTCGACAACGCGGATCTTCTCGAGAAGCATGAGAAAGTTGTTCTCTACGCTATGGGCTTTCGCGCGTGGGAACAATACTTCAAAGAGGCTCACGAAACCCTTCACGCTATCGGCGAACGAATTAGCGACAAGTTTCGCTCAAATGTAAGAAAGTACGACCGCCTGGATGCTAGATTACTCTTGAAATTTCTCAAAGCGGTCACGATGGAGGCAAGTCCGTCTACGATAAGTACACTAACAAGCTTTATAAATAGATCCGATTTCGAGCGTTTCGCCGTTAAGCACGTGCGAAACAACGAGTGGTCAAGCTTGTCGCCCGTCTGTCCCAGCATTCTAGTGGACGGCTATTTCCCTCTTCGTTTGATTGGCGTTTCGTCGTTTGAGAGCCGCATCATAGGCGATCGCACAATCGTTCTCAGTCTAAGGACAACTCGAAACGATACGACCTTCGAGGCGCCTCACTGCTGCTTCGCGTGTGAATTCCGAACACCGCCGTCGCGTCTTTCGACATGTTCGGCCTACGAGAAAAATGAGCAAAGAACGGTAACGGTGGGAACGTTCGTATTCGATGGCACTGCAGTCGGCTTAGAAACACTGCTTCACAGAATGCAGGTAAATTCGAGCACCTTAGTTCTATCGTTCGCGAATCATCGGCGAGTCAGCTCAGACACTCCGAGTGCTCTCAAAGCCTTCTATCCTGAGAGGCGTTGCCCACAAATACCGAGTACAACTCAAGACACATCAACGGAACTACTGGAAAGACCAAAATCGTCGTTCGGCTATCTCCGCTTCTTGTATCTCTCCTCGCAAATGAGCGCTTGGGAAATCGCAAAGGTGTTGAACGTTCTATCAACGCGCGTGCTCGGCTTCGTGCACGTTGAACGTATCTTTTTCTTTGACGACGACGATTGCACTCTTGAGCGGAAGTGGCTCCCTAGTATGGGCAGTAGTGGGGCACGATTGCCGCGAAATAAAACAGTCTCGGTGGGTAGAGTGGACTTACACCAGGGTCAGTGGATGGATCGGTCCGTAGTCATTCCGAGTCCGTCGGCGTTCGAAATACTGCTGAGCGGAGTGCGAAAAATCGATCGACTTTTGATTGACGACGCCGCATTCGCGCTCATCGATAACCTTGAAAAAGCGCGAGAAGCACCCAAAACGAAACTCACGCACATTCATTACATCAACTGCTCGGTGTTGAAAACGCCACCACGCGCCTCGTTGGCATGGTTCGTCGGCGCAGTAGAGGCGACGACATTTGAACTCAGCTTCGTATCTCGCTCGGCGCTAACGAAGACGTTCGCGGAGTTCTGTGTAGCGCTCGCCAATGACTTGCACGTTCGCAAAAGCCTGCAGGATTTCACTATTTCCCACGCATTCTCCTCAAAAGACGATATCGAACTTCTCATGATGGTGATTGTGCGACCGCTTTTTGACCTTCACGGTGCGGCACCTAAGCTTCGCATAGCTCTCAGCGGAACGAAGGATTTCTGTAAGACCTTATGCCACATTCCGCAGGTACATCTCGAAGCACGCCACTATTTGAGCAACTTTTGCTCGTGGGAGAAACGTCGCGAAACGACGACGACTTGCGTAAAGGGACTATATGTACTGAAATTTAAAACGAAAACGGAGATGCGCATGTAACAAAGCACGAAAATACGTAGGGTCGCCTAAAATTTGTGCTTTTTAGGCCCATTGACGCACGTCCCATTTTATGCAACAGACCGTGTCGGTCGTCGTCGTCTATTGCCAGCACGGTGACAGGCACAATAGTAATGCTAACGCCCCTAGCGAATATCCCAGCTCAATATTCGGGTCGCGTTCGAACGTAGGCCTCTGCGGTTAGATGAGCAATTTGGATTTCAATTTCAATGCAAAATTCATGTGGAACGCGAATGACGGTTTGCGCATCGGAGCTCCGAAAATAAGTGCAGTTGAGTTTGCTCAGGACTAAGGTGTGGGTTCGATCCAGTCTGTTTCTGGCTTAAGACGCTCGCACTTCTTAGCCCACTGACGCAGCCAGTAACCACCCCTCCACTAACGCATTCGAGCAACTGGCGCATGGAGCGGCGGTACCCTGCCAACGTGCGCCGGTAAAGATAGCGTGCGCGTGTGCACTACAGTTTTGATGAGTCTTCTTTTGCTTCTCCAATTCACACCTTCAGTGCTTCAATGCCCAAACATCTTCAGCACGCCGACGGGAACGATAGCCGCCGCAGCGTGTCTAGCGCGTGCCTGCGGAACTGTAAGCGTTCGCGTAAAGAGGACAAGCGTAGTTCGTCAAAAGATATATCGAATGCACTAACTCTCACTCTCTAGAACACGTCCTACTCAAGAAAATGAAGGAGGCACAAAGTGACGAGCCTATGTTTATGTGGTTAATAAATAAGCTTTGGCGAGCAAAGCGAAAAAATTACCACCTTTGCGCTCTTAAAAGTAGGACACAAGGCTAAACCCAAAAATGCTAAAATAAAATCAAATTTGAAAACTTTGTTGCAAAAAACGTGACTGCGATACATAGCGACAAGCGCTAGATTTGTATCGGCGTCACCTTTGTTGCAGCAAGTTCTTCAAATTTGATTTTATCTTAGCATTTTTGGGTTAGCCTTGTGTCCTACTTTTAAGAGCGCAAAGGTGGTAATTTTTTCGCTTTGCTCGCCAAAGCTTATTTATGTGTGACTTTTAAGGCTCCTTTGGTAATTCGCAGCCATTCCTAGTGTGTCGTGTGACTCACCCCCCCAGAAACCCCCCTTTTTGAAAAAGGGCACTTGTCAAACATTGACAATCGCGAATGAAGTTGTTTTCTGATTTTTCGACTTTTCTTATGGCGCCCTGCTCCGGCACTCTAAACTTTTACATGTCGCAATAAGGCGCACACTTTATTTGTTGGGTGGCCAAAACTGTGACTCTATGCATGCGTTCCCCAGTGACCCCAAAAATCTCATTTTTATGCGATTACCCGTATGTGACCCACCCAGTAAATGATGTCTTCCAAGTTTTAGTCTGATCGGTGCTTAGTGAAAAACCGCAATCGAACGCATATTTCTTTTTTTTTTATCTGGGGCTTCGCCCCGAACCCCCTTTTCTGGGAAGTGGCAGTTTCAGAGACCAGTAGTAACGCGCAAAGGTGTTTCCTAATTTTTGTCAATTTTTATAATTATTTTATTACATGAAATACGTGCAAATTGCATTTTTTACAACGGGACCCCAAATTGTGACCCCATCCCCGCGCCCCAGTTACCCCAAAAATCTGATTTTTCTATGGGACCCACCCGGGACCCAGTGGGTGCTGCTTACCAAGTTTCAGCCCGATGGGTTCACTCCTGCAGAAACGAAGCGAGCGAACGAACAGAGAAAGTTACGGACAGAGCAACCGCATAAACACCGTTTCGCTGACGGCGTAGGCTACGCGCTTGCGTAGGCCACGCGTCCGCAAAGGTAGTTCAAAGCACGTAATGGAATACACGTAGGGTTCGCATAGTGGGAAGAAGACAAGGCTGGCCGGCCCCGCTCGAACTGGCAGCTCTCTCTATGGATCAGGATGTCGGCGGCTTCCAGTTGCTGAAATGAGTAGTTCTTTGGAGATGGTTTCGAAGCGATAAAGGAAGAACGAGGCATTCTCGCTAGAAATCAGCTGATAAACGGAAATTGAATTTTTGGACGCGCCCCAGGCGCGTCCACTGTTATTAAACCGTCTCGCTATCTCTTGACGTGCAAAAATATATCTTTTACGTGCGTTTTACACAGACCGTCACGAAAGTTGGCCGTCACAAATGTACGTAGTTTGAATACATCTGACAGTGCGCATGCTAGTTGGCGTGCGCTGGGCATTGCGTCATTCCAGCCATCAGCGTTTTTATTTATTTACATTCTTCTCATACATCGTAGTCGCTTTAGCGAAAAGTGTAAGACCGAGAGGTGCTGGTAACTCACACCGAAAAGCCAAAATTGAAAACAATTTATTTCGGAGCAAAAGCGGTGCTGCTGTTGGAGAACATCGGTCGGATAAACAAATTTCGACGTGCGTTTGTCGACGCTAAAACGAGGGCGAGCTATTGCTATTTACACGTTTGGCTGATTCTGCCACGGCAAGATAGGAAGCCGTAAATAAATATCGATTCAATTACTGCAATTTTTGTATGATGCTCGCTCATGTTCATTTCATAATTTTTGCATTTTTTCAGCAAGGCGCTTGCAGCATAGGTAGCTAACAGGTAGTGACTTTCTGTCTGGTTTCTTTCGGTTTCATCAAGTGTCGGAACGAATTCTTGCGCGTTTTCTTGCATCTTCTGGAGCGCGCAGCGCGTAAGCGGAGATAGCTGGTCCCATGTGAGTGAGTAAGTGAGTGAGCCTGTCCGGGCGATAACTTTAGTTTTCATCAAAAAATTTTGAAAATTAAAAAACTAAAACAATGCACCTAATTCGCAGATGGTCTTTTTGCTACTCCCGACACTCTCCGATGCTCCTAGCGCTCCGTGCGGTATAGAAGTGAACGTTTAAATTCAGAAATTTTTACGCGAAAAACGCGCACGTGCATGTTATAATATGGAATGTTATTTGTCGCTGCAAACATGCTGCGCGACAACTGCTGCAATTCTCGTATGCAGGTTCGACACAGCGATAAATTTATTCTTCACATTATTTGAATTTTCAGCCCTAGCGAATCCCAGAAGATGCATTTTTCGGCTTTGTCCATTGACTTGTTCCTTTTCCGGTAGGATCACAATTTTTTTAAAATTCCACTAGTTTCCTCTTCCGGCTCGCGTGGAAACCGAAATTTTTCCGTTTCCGGCCAAGTAAAAAAATACTATGTTCAAACTTGTTTAATTCCGACATTTTAAACGCAGGAAATAGCGCGCTTCTTTTCAGCTCCATGCAAGTCGAACTCACGTTCATGATAAGTTTGCAGCTTCGTCAACGTCGACAACGATATTCGTTCTCGTGTGCGACTTGACATCACGTCGGCCGGCGTACCTGGAGGTGAACCAAAATGTGCTGATGCCTTTGGCGCTTTGCTTCAAAATATATTCAAAAGAAGTCCCGTTGAGCTTGGCGCTTTTCTCTCCGAAAATCACGAGTTCAATGCTTTAGAATTGCAGCAGTTGCACTCGATCGTCGGGATCGAGCGTTGGAGCACATTCTCAAGAATTTCGACATTTTTCGCGATGTGAGTGTTGGCGGTACTTGCAGTTGCTTTGTACTTGTCTCGCCAAACGACGCGGCGAGCCCTCTTGCAAGCGACGTGCCGTCAGCAATGCACAGCAGCCATCACCGCGGAGGCAAAGCGGAACCTACATGGCATCCGCAGAAGCACGATACGGTCGACGATCGACGAAGAACGTCTTGACGATAATCAGCAGCAGCTGCTGTCAAAGCGGAAGCACGCGGAATCTGCTGCTTGCGGATCGTCGAATTCTTTTTAAATCTCGTTGCGTTCGAGACGACGGCGATCGATGTGGGCGATGTTCGTTAGCGTTCGTTTTCACAACTTTCGCACTGTTCGCCGAGAATATGCAAACGCTGAACGTTGAGTTTCTCGCTGACTCATTCGACGTTGAAGCTTACGAAACTGCCGAGTGCCCCAACCGCTCTCACTTCGTCGCGCTGTCGTGCGCTGATGTACGAGACATTTCTCATAGTGGCGAACGACGTCGGCGGGGATAGGTCCGGATTTCGGGGGGGGGGGGGGGACTTTTT
>JAQGBB010002006.1:0-11890 GCA_034691745.1 Prismatolaimus dolichurus | reverse complement strand
TTGCAAAAGAATTGGGAGTGAAAAAGAACGCGACGAGGGGAGAGGAGAATGGCGCCACACCTTCGGATAACGTCGCATGTACACGGCACTGTACTACATGATGACACAAAAGCAGCTAAATCACGAGAAGGATAAAAGAAATAACAGAGAAGCTGCGAGGCACTGAGCGTGATCGGCAAGAAAGACCTTTTCAGCGACGAATAAAAAGCAGTACAAACAAAGTCACGAAGGCGGTAAAATGGTCATTAAAATGAGGTACAAACTGCGCAATCCTTCATATGTAATCTACTTTCGATACAACCACCTACTGACTATACAAGCGACACAAACGCTAACACACTGCAACAGTAATAAGCGTCAACGTTCGCCGTCAACAGAAACATGAGCTAAACGAACGATGCTCGGTAAGGCGATCCTTTTGCTCCATCAACTTGCATTCATCGTGTGCCGGAAAGAGGATAGCTTCTTGAAGAAGCTCATCCCAATGAAGTGACCTCTCGACAGCGTTCTCGAACGCCTTCTCGACGTTCACGGCTTCTTTGGCGGACACCTCGTAGTAGGGAATATCGCCGTGTTGACCGCACCAGGCGACTGCCTCCTCCTTGGAGACCTGAATTTGCAAGCCGATTTACTATCGCGCTCGCTGGGATCGTTGCCTGCTCACCTTTCGCTCTTTTGATCTATCGACCTTGTTTCCGAGCAAGACGAACGCGAACTCGTTAGGCAGCAGCGGAGCGGTGGCGTTGAGGAACTCGTCATACCACACGTTGATCGTGTAGAAGCTCCGAGGACTCGTCACGTCGAAGACGAGAATGCAACAGTCGGCACCTCGGTAGTAGGCGGCGCCTAATGAGTGATAGCGTTCCTGACCGGCGGTATCCCAGATCTGCAAGAGCGCAACGGTTCAGGATACATAGATTAGATAGCTTCTCCTCTCGGACCTGCAGGGTGACGGTCCTGCCGTCTGGAAGACACACGTCGCGCTTGAGGAAGTCGGTAAAGATGGTGGCGTGGAAGACGTTTGAGAACCGCTTGTCGACATAGCGACTGATGAGAGCGGTCTTTCCGACGCTAGAAACGACCATTTATAAATTCGGGAGTAAAAATATTCCTCGTTGCATTGGTTCTCATATCGATCGGTAAAAATGGGAAATTGAAAAAGCCTGCCACGAATGGGAAATCGAACCTCGTCTGAGCTTTAAGCCAACTTACCATGCATCACCGAGAATGATAACCTTGCGCACAGGACATCGAAGCATGTCGAGAGAAACGTGTGAGGTAGCTTGAATTCTCTGCGCCATAGGCGACGCTAAAAGAAAGTCAGTTAATGAAGTATCTCAGCTTGAATTAGTTAGGTTGAAGAAAACATGACACGAACGAATGAAAGATGGACGAAACCCCTTCGCACTTCAGGCACAGTTTTAGTGATTAAAAGTAATTAAAATTGACAACACAAAGAAGCGCCGAAAAATACCTGTCTGGCACGCGAATACAGCAGGCAGTGTGCATAGAGCAACGCAGTCTGCGATGAAAACCGTTTGCGGCGGAAAAATGGCCTTCCTCTGCTGACCGGCCTGTCACGCGACAGACAGAAAGCGAGAGTAGAGTCGGCTGAACACAGTCAACAAGAGTGTTTATCGGTGGTCACAGGAGGGTGGACTTTGGCATGGAGAATCATCAAACTTTTCGATAGGGGCTCATTCATATATGACGTCACCTAAAAATTTGATTGTTTTTACCCCCTCCGTCATCTGCCGTCACTTTTCGCCCCATTCCCCTCCTCGAAAAGCGAGCCTCCGCATTTGAGAATTTTTCCAAGGAAGCGGTCACGCGAACGACTGGTTGAAAACACGATTGGAAACAGTGCAGAATTCTGACCCAAATCATTGCATTTCAGATGTCAAATTTACTAAAAATGTTTGAATTGTTTGAAAACTTTTCTGATTTTTTGTAAATTTTCCTCAAAATCGTCAAGAATTTCCCGCAAAATTTTCCGAAAATTTTCGCCTCATACCGTCATTAAAGTGACGTCACTTTTTCGCCCACCCCTCCTTCACCTGCCGTCACCTTTTTTGCAAAATTTCTTCATCCCCTCCCCCTCAGCAGGTGACGTAATACATGCAAAAGTGCAAACCATGATTCATGAAGATCAAGGCCATGCCTTTGCTTCTCAGGTATACTTCTGGGCATTCTCCTCCTCGCGATCGCACTTCTCATGGTCGTCAAGTACTTCGTCGGCAAAGCACGCCGAAAGCAGAAAGACGAAGAAGAGGAATTCCGACGCTTCGGTTCATCGAGCGTCAGTGGTGGTTATCATTCGAGCAGTGGTTCAGCTTATCCGTCCCCTGCACTGGGCGAGCAAGTGACGTTCAGACAACGCGAACAGCGAGGGCGTGGGCACGGACCTGGTGGAGGGTATCACTTGAACAGACCTTGGTACTGGTGGTTTTAGTGGTGAAGTTTTGGAAGTTTTCTACCTATTCAGTAGCTGTAGGTCCCGCTTTGGGGTCTTCTATAAAAGATGTTAAGAGCTATGGAGGGGTGGGGTCCAAAAATTCAAATTTTTTTCAGACGTCTTTTATGGAAAACCCCTTGCTTTAAATTGAAAAGATATTTACGCTGAGGTTTTCGATTTCCGATTTTTAGCATTCCACGATGATTGCACATTAGGCCACTACCCGCACGGCATTTTCTCACCACTAAAGTTCTTTTACGAGCAAATGGCTGACCGTTGTAAATTCGAAGTTTCTGAAATTTTCAGGCTGACGACACTGACCTTTAGCAAGTCATGCCGACTGTCAGACAATCACAAAGGGGTCATCTATATATGGCGTCACTTAAAATTCAAATGTTTGGGCTCCCACCCGTCACATAAACATCGCGTCACCTTTCAAGTAGAATTTTCTAACCCCCTCCCTCGGCAGTGACGTCATATATGGATGTCCCCGAACCCTGTTCTTCTGAAATACGAAATCCCAGACTAAATTTCGACGCATGTTACATAGAGAATGTATAGATACTAAATTGAGTTGAGATCAGGAAAGCCTATCCCAACGGGAAATGACTGCGCTGTGACTGCCTTGTAGAAGCAGCGCTGTTTTGTACAGCTAAGCTTCGATATTCCGTGCTTCAGGTCATTTTCCCCAGCGTTTCCAGTAGGATTTTTTCTCACACCAAAAGTTCGGGGATGCACCTGGTAAACACGGTCAAAATGTGAAGCCGGTAGCAGTACCCCGGATAGGGGTTATCCATTATTTACGTAAACGGCTACGGGGGAGGGGGGCCAAACATGACATGTGTTAAAGATAGCTTATCCCTAACACATAAATTTGTTCACACGGGGGGAGGGGAAGGGGGCTAAAAAAATTCAAATTTTTTGTTTACGTAAATTATGGACGACCCCTGGAAATGCTGGTTCTCACTCTCTAGATACTCCGGCGTAGCCGACACATTGTGTGCTGCAATATGGCACGGTGTACAGCTGTGTGAATCGTATGTTCCCATTTATCGTGATTATTTTGTACTTTCTGCCTCTTCATGAACATGAAATAAAACGGTGTCTGTTAATTTCCTAAAATAATACACATTTGAGGCAATTTTAGTGAAGACTACGAAAGCGTCGATTTATTGTCCACGTGCCGTTAAAGGCAGTGAGTTAACGTGCCCGAATTATGAAAAAAAATTGGTCCCGCTTTGGGAAGAACACCTTATCATCCCTCGGAAATCATTTGCGACACGTGAACGCAGAAGACCCAGAGACCGTTGGTACCTACACCGTTTTTGTCCCGTTTCGTTGTTTTATATACGAGCAAAAACTAACGTAAATAAAAACAATTTTTCACACTATGTCATAGACGAATTTGGAGCGCACAAAGGTACGTTTTCACTTCATATTACGTAATAGAACGGCCAGACGTGTGTAAAACGATTGCGTCGCCGCCCACCCCGTCGAGTGAGAGAGGTAGACGTTAGTTGAGCATGCGAGCGTTGACCTTTTTCGAGCACGACGCGACCGCCATCGGAACAAACGTTCGCGTAACCTTGACGTGTTGTCGACTATCTCCGACTGGCGAATGTTATGTGCAATCTGCGGGTTTTCACTCAACGAGCCAGTCCTCATGCATCGATCGAACAATCGAACCTGACCCTCTAGCCCAATTCGAGATTCACTTCCTCCATTATTTACTATACTCACGGCAAAATCCCGATCGTTCGCATTGATTGAGAATTTCCCTCCTTTATGCCACCTGTTTTGCCACAAGCGAGGTTCTCATATTTTTAACAGAGGGTCACGATGATCTGTTTTAGCGCTTCAACAACAGTGCCGGGAACAACTGATCAATTCGTGGTGATGGATTGGACTCATTACGGTGAAGCAGGCGTCAGATAACTCGTCTATCTCGTCTATTAGCACTGGACGTTTGCTCGACACTACGTCCTTAATCAACCTCTGCGTCAACGACGACGAAGTTGTGCAGAGGTACACAGCGGATTTCCCTCTCAGAATTATTTGCTTTATTTTCTGATTTCTGATTAAATTGTTTCTTTTTTTTCTGTCAGTAAATTTTTGGACAATAAGGAAAATGTTTTATTTCATTGGAAAATGGAGGTCCAAAAATAGAGCACACGTTTTTAAGATGACGTGGATCTTTCAACAAACGTGGTGGGGGTGGATGGGACTGGGAAGTGAGTCTGCGAGTCACGCTCGCGACGATATACGAAAAGGGTCAGCCAGTCAATACAGTCGGAGAATTAATTGCTACGATCCATTGTTTCGTAACGAGTTGAAAAATAAAATATAAATAAAAATATTCTCAAGCTAAAGAGTCCGTCAAAAGTGGGCAGGAGTGGCCTTGTTTGACTGCATAGGTTGTTCTACATGAAAACATAAGGCGCGTGGCTAGGTGTTACGTAATGTTCGATTGTTTAAAGTTCCTACTCTCCTATTGCTATCGATGGTCTCCATACGTTTCCTGTCGACTTTTTCCGCATTTTTAAAAACGATTTGGGTCAAACCATCATTTTCGTTTTTAGCTACTTCCACGACTTGCGGGTCCCAACGATGTCTCTACTACTGAGCCGTCGCTATCTAGTCAACACCAGCGTGTCCAATTGGCTCTTGCTAGTCCTGCTCCTCACCGCCACTCCCTCTTGGGCCGTTTGCCCACTAAAAGTGAGCAACGCATGTCGCTGTTCAACGATCGCCTCCGGTCTCCAAGTGATCTGTACATCAATCGACTACGATGACCTCACCGCATCCCTCTCGCAGTTCAAAACCTCAATCAACAATCTCGTGATCACTCGCTCTGTGATTCCACGAATCGGTGCAAGTGCATTCGGTCAACTGATCGTGCAGAAATTGAGCATCGATGGAAGCAATGTATCGAAAATCGATCCTGACGCATTCGATGGTCAGAGAGCTCGTTTACAAGAGTTGACATTGAGAAACAATCAATTGAGTAATGTTCCACCTCTGATTGGGTTCAAACAACTCCACGTGCTTGATTTGAGTGGAAATCAGATCATCGATGTGGCTGATGATGCGTTTGATGGAACACCGGAGTTACAGAGTTTACTCTTGGCGAGGAATCGGATCTGTCAACTTGGCAGAGGGGCGTTGAAAGAAACGAAGAATACACTTCAATTACTTGATCTGGCACAGAATTGCTTCACGGCCGTGCCCGCGCAGAATTTGAGAGGGTTTCAACATCTGGCGAATTTGGACTTGAGTAGAAATCTCCTGACGGAGATTCAGAACTTGCAGTTTATGAACTTGCCGTCGTTGAGAGAACTGCATCTGGAAGGGAATCGACTGTCGCAGATTTGGCCACTCGCGTTTATGAATGTCGCGAGTTTGCAGAATCTGTACCTCCAGGAGAATGCGTTGACGTTCTTGGAGCCGAATAAGTTTCAGTCGCTGGAGTCGTTGGAGATTCTCAATATCAGTCAGAATCATATTTCTAGGGTAAGATACTGTAGTAGACAGTTCCGGGTGTTTAGTTTCCATAGATTCTGAGGACGGCACGTATTACACGTATTACAGATTCGAATCAAATTTTTCGGCCTGTCCGTCATCTGAAAACCGTTCGTTCGATTCGATTGCGATTAAAACCGTTCGATTCGATACGGTCCCCATGAATTCTCGAATCGATTAACAAGAAGTCGATTTCTATACGGTCCCCACGAATTCATGAATCGATTAAAAAGAAGTCGATCTCGAATCGATTAATAAGAAGTCGATCTCGAATCGATTAATAAGAAGTCGATCTCGAATCGATTAAAAATTTTGGTTTTAACAACCACCGCTGCTACACCGACAGCTCGACAATTTTTTATGTGCGACAGAAATAGCCATTGTGTATCCATCAAAATTTTTCTGAAAAATTGCCCAGATTTATTCTTAATGCCATTAGCGTCAGCAATTATTATAAAGGGTCCGTGAAAAGTGGACAGGAGCGCCTTGTTTAGACTGCATGCATTGTTTTACATGAAAACGTAAGGCGGTGGCTAGCGTTACGTAACGTTCAATTGTTTAAAGTTCCTACTCTCCCATCGCTATCGATAGCCTCACGTTTCCTGCCGACTTTTTACATCCACAGGAAACAAACTTTTCAAATTATGCCAGGAAGTGCCGTGCCCAAATCGGGGGACCAACTGTGAATCCTGTCCTGCTTTGAAACACATTGCATGCCTTTTCTAGATCCCTACCTCCGCGTTCCGCGACTTGCAGAGCCTGAAACAGCTCATCATTGACAGGAACGACATCGATTCCGTCGATACTCTAGCTTTTAGCAACTTGCCGAGACTCTCGTTGCTCAGTCTGCAGGTGAGCTGCTCGACAAACAGAGTGACATACTTGACCATCTCGATATGCAGGCGAACAAAATGGTACAGCTTTCTCGAAATGCTTTCGACCAACTTCCTCAACTACTCATTCTGCTGCTCAATGATAACGCACTTTCCTTGATCGGTACGCAAAGGGGTCGTCCATATATGACGTCACTTAAAAATTCAAATTTTCGACCCTCCCCTCGGCAGGTGACGTCATATATGTGCGCACTTTACAGAACAGGGAATGCTCGCTGGAATCTCGAGTCTACAGCAGCTCAACTTACGACACAACGTCATCACGAATCTCAGCATCGACGCATTCGAGCCTGTGCGACAATTGACGACGTTGGATCTTAGCCAGAATCAACTCCGTGATCTCCCGCAGGGAATTTTCTCGAGACTCACGCATCTCTTCTGGCTTGATCTCAGCGAGAATCGACTGACTGTTCTGGCGAGGCGGGATTTTCCACCGAGAGTGGCGAACATTTTATTGCAAGGTCCAAGCTGGAGCACTGAAGCGAGCGTCCGTTCATCGATGACAATGTTTTAGGAAATGCGTTCCAGTGTGATGAACAATACTTCAAGCTGTTCGTCGACTATCTGACGACGAACAATATTCGCACGTTTCTGCCTGGGCAAGCTGACGTCGTTTGTGGGGGTAAGCTAACAGACAGGGACTGAAAATGGCTGGAGGCGATTTTGTTGAAAACGGTTTTGATGCCATCTTTGCAGGATCTTCAGGTGGTGGGCCTGAAACGAAGCTGAAGGATCTGATGATACAACGTGCTAATGAGACTTTTTTCAAGTCGCTTAGTCAAGGAGGTACCTAGAAATTTATAATTTATAAAAATAATATTAATAACAATAATATCAACAATAATATTATTAAGAATAATAATAATAATAATATTAATATTAATAATAATATTAAGAATAATAATAATTTATGATAATTTATAAAAGTTCCCAACTTCCTTGCATACACCATTCAGGTCCTGCACGTGCCGGCGGCGTTCCAAACACCGACTTAGCCGGTTCAGCCTTAAACGGTCTCTTTCCCGGTCTGTCCGGCCTCGGCGGCGACATCACCAACCTCCTACCCGGCCTCGCACCCTCTCTCGGTAATCTCGTTCCCGGCCTTTCCGGCGCTGGTCAGTCAGCCGGTGGCGGTGGATTACCAAGTCTGCAAAACATCCCTCAACCGCTCATCCAACACGTGCTCAACGGAGGCCAGATTCCCGGAGTTTCCCCCGAGGCACTTCAGAAGCTCGTTCAAAGCTACTTGCAACAAGCTGCGGCAGGACTCGTAACGAGTGAGAGTGCTTGCGTGCTCGCTGCATCGAAAATACAAAACCTCGTTTTCTAGCGACCTTCGCGAGTCTCACGACAGTAGTGTCGGCTATTTCCGTCGTTCCAGCGCAGGTCGCGCCTAATCCGGTGTTGCCTCCTTTGGAGAAAATCCCTCCGAGTCTGCTACAGGTAGCCTTGGCTTTCTTTCCATTGGGACTTATACATATATGACGTCACCTAAAAATTTTAATTTTTACCCCTCCCCCTCTGTCACTTTTCGCCCGACCCCTAAAAGTGACGTCACTTTTGAGCCTCCACATTTTAAAATTTTTTCAAGGAAGCGGGCATGCGAACGACTGGTTGAAAACACGATTGAAAACAGTGAAAAATTCTGACCCAAATTGGTCCGCTTCAGGTGTCAAATTTACTAAAAATGTTTGAATTGTTTGAAAAATTTTCGGATTTTTTTGTAAATTTTCCTCAAAATCTGCAAGAATTTACCGCAAAATTTTCCGAAAATTTTCGCCTTATGCAGTCATTAAGATGACGTCACTTTTTCGCCCACCCCTCCCCGTCACCTGCCGTCATCTTTTTTGAAAAATTTCTTGACCCCTCCCCTCGGCAGGTGACATCATATATGGATGAGCCCTTGAAGAAACCGGTGTGAACTCATCGAAATTCGAAGTTGAACATAAACTGAGTGCCTGACAAATTTTTTCCTCAATTCCAGGCAGCTATCCGCGGTGAACGAATTCCAGGCATCACCAGCGAGCAGCAAGACCAATTAACGAAGTACTACCGAGAGCAACTCCTTCGGGCCCCACCATCTCCGAGTTCACCCCTCGCCGACTCTCCAAAGCAGCAGGCCTCTCCCCCCGGCATTGCTTCGATGCCAAACCTCTACGACATCCCACCCGATGTTCTGCGCGACATCGCCGCAGGCAGAACACCAGACATCTCGAAAATTCCCACCAAAGTGCTCATCATGATGGAGCAGAACCCTTACCTCCTTGCGCAGCTCCAGCGCACAATGCGGGGATCGAAACTCGATGCCGATGGGGTTCCAGTCGCCCCGCCGGCCCTTGCACTCAACGTGCGGGACTTGCGTTCAGCAACAACACGTGCCTACGAAGGTGCAGGACAGAACGCGGTTGCACCGACGGTGGAACCCGGTTCCGCAAAGAGTGGAATGGTTCCAGGAGCGGGTGTTATCTCGACGATTGTACTCTCTACGGTGGGTGTTCTGACTTTGGCCACCATTGTTGTTCTGTGTTACCAAAGACATCAGAACGAACGGACTCGGTTGATGGCACTTCGGGTTGCGACACCTGACGATCTGCTTGACCAGAAGAAGTTGTTTTTTGGTGGGGGAACACCACCTACTGCGGCGGTGTATGCGCCGAATTCAAGCGGGTCTGGTGAGTCGATCTTGCAACCGTCGAGGTATGAGATCATTCGGGGTGGAGATCCACCAACCCCGCCGGCGAGAACAGATTTCGCTTTTCTTGGCGATAATCGGCGAGCGATGCTTTGATTTTAATTTTAATGAGTCTTAACGAAAAAAGCGTCGACGGCTGTGATTCGAAATGTGAATACGCATCTAAGTTTTTATAATAAGGCAGGAAAATAAGTCCTTGTTTATACACTTATAACAAGTGGAGAGTTAGGACTTTTAACACCTGCTTTATGTTATCATGACCCCGGGACTTATTTTCCTTCTTTTACTTACAGATTGTCCGAACTTGGCCACTGTTTGTATGGCGCCTATTAGTATGCATTAGTGACTTCTTGCCTATGTTTGTTGATGCACTCGACCAGGTGCAGACAAGCATAGTGGGTATCACTGTACATACGCACTACATAAGCCTAATTACTGCAGTTCTGATTTGTGCGTCCGTTTTTCTTACTGGGTTAAAAGCGCTTGATCTGAAATCCGAACAGCTGGTGATGAGCCCGTGTATGACAAGTAAAAGGCAACAGTATACACGTTGTGTTCTGGAATACTGTGGAACAATTGCAACACTGGAACAACCTCGAACACTGTAGAACACTTCATCCTTGTCGGAGGGCTTCGCCCCTCCCCCGAATCCCTTATTATTGACAAGTTGTGGCCTACCATACCGTGTGACAGTCTGGAACAGCCCAGAACACTCTGGAACACTGGAACAGCCTGGAACATAGTGTAGTATGATCCTTTAAGCGCCCGCAAACTTTCGATTTTTCGAGGGGAAAGAGGGGGAGGGGAGATCTCAATCTGAACAGTTAACATCTTTTTTCGTTCGTTTGTTACCTAACCCAAAAATATTGTCCTTGCTTCTACATACAATTAGTGAAAGCTGCGTTAGCAGTATTAAAAAGATTGCCTGCGTACTGTTGATACAGAAGCTAGTGATGTTCAGATTTAAATCGAAACGGTTTTCTAAAGCACAATGCCTTTCTACCTTTTATTGAAGCATAATGCGTTCGGTTATATTCACCCGCATACTAATAACAAAGTGCAACACAAAGTATATGCAAAAAATTTCGAAGACGCTAACGGTCAAAAAGAATATAACCGAATCCATTTGGCGCTTCTCGATTCGGTTACGAAAATTCTGGGTTTGAGCGTCGCTATCAGACCAACTGAGAGCAAATAATGCGATAAGGGATCATTCATTATTTACGTAAACAGCTCCGGGGAGGGGGTCGGGCGAAACATGCCATGTGTAAAAGACAGTCTATCCCTAACACAAATTATATTACATGGGGAAGGGGGTCAAAAATTCAAATTTTCCTTTCCGTAAATTATGAATGACCCCTAAATTGCTTGTTGATTCTTGTGAATCTCATTGTGTGGACGAATCAGTCGGCATCGGCAACATTGGAATAATCTGCGACAGCCTTAACGTGCCACCAGCCGACGAGCTAGCTGCAGTTTTCGATGCATTGGCCACTGCGACAGCAGCGTCTCGAAACGAAAGAGCGGCTCTTGGATCCCTCTGCGAGAGCCGCCTCGAAACATCCGCCAGCTGATCGTCCGTATCGCGATTCGTCGCTTCGGATTGTGGCTGAACGTATGTCGAAGGGCCGGATGCGATTTTGGCTCTGCCTGAACGCTCCCCTGCTGGTTTAGCCGCGGGTGCGGCTGAATCGGGATCCTTTTTCGACTCTTCAATCACCTTCAGCTGGCCTTGCTTTTTCTGTTCACGTAAAAAGGCGATAGTTTAATAAGGGGTCTTCCATTAAAAACGTCAGAGAAAAATTTAAATTTTTTACCCCCTCCTCCCCCTCCCCTTGTCCAAAACATCACGTGTCCGAAAAATCCCGACCCCTCCCTCCTGACGTCTTTTGTGGAAGACCCCTAAGGGGAACGCCTAGCGCGTGCTTTGGGTCCTACCCGCTCTCCGACTTTCGTCTCAATGTCCTTGAGGGTCTGCATGATGACCGATTCGCGTGTGAGCTTCGGCGCACCGTCGCTGACACCGTCGAGCGAGATGGCTCGATTGAGAGGCCAGAATTTGAAGTTCTCTTCATCAATCTGAAGCAAACTCGTTATGGAACGTTGCATGAGTCAGTCGATTCGCATACCAATTTCATGATATACATTTCGGCGTTTGAGTAGTGTTGATCCTCCGTGTCGCCGATGTGAACGAGAAGGAAGACGAACGCCACCATGCTGTGCTCCTTCTTTGTGTGGTAGCTGAAGCTCTGTAGGCAGCAGGCGTCAATCAACACACGTCCTCCGAAAATTCCCGGTCCCCTGAGCCCCGGTACCCCGATCCCCCAAAGG